>APFE030977379.1:143524-163919 GCA_000404065.3 Pinus taeda | reverse complement strand
CAGTGCAGAGACGCCACAGAAGGCGCAGTGCGGAGACGCCACAGAGGCACCACAGAAGGTACAGTGCGGAGACGCCACAGAGGCGCCACAGAAGGCGCAGTGCGGAGACGCCACAAAGGCACCACAGAAGGCGCAGTGCGGAGGTGCCACAGGAGACGCCACAGAGGCGCCACCGAAGGCGCAGTGCGGAGGCGCCACAGAAGGCGCAGCTGCGAAGGTGCGCGGCGCCACAGAAGGTGAAGTGCGTAGCGACACAGGCCAGAGAAAAGGAAATTGCGTATCTATCTTAAGATCTTTTGTTGACTGATTTTTTTGTTGATAACGTGTTCTAGGTTTAGTTTACTGTTATTGTGGATCTGGTTATCTGGGTGACTTACTGGTACTTGATGATCATTTGATGTTTATGGATCCAGTTTGAAAATTTATGAAAAGTGGTCCTTGAAAGAAAAGAAGTAGGGGGTTGTAGCTCCCTTCCAGGAGAGACTGGAAAACGAGAGAGAGTTGTAGCTCTCTGCAGGTTGCAGCCTGCGTACTGGTAAAGGACTGCACCAGTACAAGACCATTTTAAAAGGAGTTTCTAATTTGAAAGAAGATAGAGACATATTGCAGCAGGTGGTTTTCACCCACATTGGGTTTCCACCTTATATGTGGTGTTCTTTGATGTGACTGTCTGTTTTTCTTGCTCATTATTTTATGGTACTGATATGCAAAAATAATTCAAAGTGTAAATAAGGAAGATTTGTTAAAAGAACTAGATAATATTGATTCAGCCCCCCTCTCAGTATTATTTTCAACATTCTTGTGGATTGACAGAGGGTTCTGGATTCATTGAGGCACTTTTCTTCTCCATTGATTCTATATAATCATATATTTGTTTCTATACTAGGTCTATTCCTAGAGATCTTCTACTTGGGCTACCTTCAAAATGATGGTCAGGAGAATTTTGAGGACTCTCTGCAGAAGAGATGTTAATAGGAGAAGCTTTTGGGGTTTCCTCTTCTAAGTTTATAAACTTTGTCCCTTTTTACGGTGTTTTCTTTACCAACCCTTAGAGTATAGAGCTTCTTCTAGGTTGTGGATGACTTACATTCTCTTTATCTATGATATTTTTCTCTTTCTTTATCTTTCCTCTTGCTCTGATTTGTTTCTTGATTTCTGTCAGTTCTTCAGATATTAATTTTTCATCATATTTCTGTGATGCAGACTCAGGTTTGTCTTTAATGGTTATACCAGTCTTCTTTCTTCTACTTTTTCTAACATTATCTTCTTTGGGTGACTCTGGTGCTTCTTGAAAATGATTTCTAATGAGGAAATCCTCCCAGGTATCTCCTATTCTTTTTAAATGAAATTCTATCAGTATCTTTATCAACCCATGATGGTACATGGTTGTGTCTATGAAATCTATTTTCTTCTGCACATTTGAGGCCATCCTTCTTAAAATATTTAGCAGGAAGAAAGGAAGATTGATTTCTCCATTTTCTAGGAAATTCATCAATAAAAATATATGGTAGACATACATGCACCCGAATCTCCCCTCACAGGTGATAAATTTCTGTAATATCAAAAGCATGCTCCTCCATTTACCTTTAGAGCTGAAATGGGAATTCCTTTTCTAAAAATAGATACATCCATACCTGGGTTCCTGAGGATTATTTTCCATGATTCACTGTGAAATTCCTTGTTTTTGAACCATCTTTCACCATGTCTTGGAAGTTCTGTAGCCTCTTCTATGAACGAATCTGTTACTGCAAACTTCATACCTCCAATTTCTACCTCTGTACCATCAAAAGATCTAGCAAAATATTTTGTGATCTCTTTATGAAAACCATCAAATTTTTCGATAAATTTGAGCCATGTAGCCTTCTGCAACATTTCCTTGAGCTATGGGTATCCTTCCATATATTTTTCTCCTATCGGTTTTGTCCTGACAATGAGTCCCATGCCTTATGCTTCACAAAATTCCTTAACCTTCAGAATTACCTTTCCTGGTTTATGAAGTGGATTGACTGCAAGTATGGTGAAAATAACTATGGGTTTTCATGAAATAAGTAGATGGTAAGGGTTTTGGAGAGACGTGGACAAATATGTCATGTCGTATTCATGACCGTTAAAAACAATGAGGGAGTTAATTACAGATCGTTATGTGATGGAAGATGGATGGTGTGGCGGATATGCAGTACGATAGAGGTGGGAATCAAATCAAATTATGATTTGTCATGGAGACATATGAATTCCCATATTATACATATTTTATGTTCTAACCTTGCTATTTTAAAATAAATTTTTGCACTTTTACCTCTTGGAACTTAAACTTCTTGTTTATTTCTTTTCTTTGATGTTGATCCACAGATACCCTTCTTAGCATATCAACCTTCAAAAAAAAAAAAACTTCAATTCCCTGCAATCAACATTTATTTGGAACAGAGATGCAGAATGGAATTATGGCTGCAGAATCAAAATGGCTGTGGAATGGAGTTAGCTGCAGAACATGATAAAAATGAAATACGGCTATGGAACATGGATGTGAAATAAAATGTAAATGGAGTGTAATGAAAGGAAAATGGAATATAACAGTGAAAGGGAATGAAAGTGAAGTGAGATGAAATGAATTTGCAGATTAGGTACTTCAAATGAATGTAGCTTTATTTCACTACTTATTACAGAAAGAAAATAGGGAAATATAGGATGCTAGAAATCTCTGACTTTCACCCTGTATTTCTTGTATAAATAAGCCAATCAACAATTGGTTTTCAGACTTGTACATTATATATATATATATATATATATATATATATATAACATACAGGAAAAACTAAGTTAGTGGAGAAGAAGAATTCTTCTTCACCAACTTCATCTTAGTGTTATCTTTGAAAACTCTAACAAAAGCCTCCCTTGAAATTGGCTTATGATATATCTTTAATCAATGACCATTTAGAAGAAGAGGTACATTTCCCTCATCTATTGTCCTTATTCTCACTGCTCCATTATTAAAGACTTCTTCAATCTCATATGGCCCAATCCAATGAGTCTAAAACTTCCCTTGAAAATCTTTGAATTTTGAATCGAACATAAGTGCCCAATCTCTTGCTTGAAACTTCTTCTCTTTGATATACTTATCATGCCATTTACCCCTCTGCTCTTGGACTAAACTGGTTCTTTGAACTAAATCTTGCCTGATTTCATCAAGCTCTTTGAGCTGCTCCAATCTATGTTTCTGTGCTTTTGATAAATCCAGTCCCAATTGGACTGCCATCTTGAAGGTTCTGATTTGAAACTCTATAGGGAACATGACTTGCTTCCCATCAACAATCTCATAATGAGTATGTCATGTTGTGTTCCTCCATGTAGTTCTATAGGCCCATAAGGCTTCAAGAAGCCTTTCTGCCCAATCTCTTCTATGTAGATGTACATTCTTAGTGAGAATTTCTTCAATCATCTTATTGGTAGATTCAACTTAACCATTTGCTTGTAGATGTTAAGGAGTAAACTTCCTATATTTTATCTTGTATTCTTCCACAAGTCTCTCCACCATTTTAGATGTAAATTGAGATCCTTGATCTATTACTGTTTCTCTTGGAACACCAAAACGAGTGAAGATGTCCTCGAAAAGAAAATTAACTACAAATTTTTCATTAGAAAAAGGTAATTATTTAGCTTCTGCCCATTTAGTGACATAATCAGTGCATACCAAAATATACTTCTTTTGTTTAGATGGAGGATTAATTGGTCCAAGAAAATCCATGGCCCATTTTACAAAAGGTTCAACGAGTACCTAAGTTTGTAGTGGCTTTTCATCTGGAGGAGCAGGTTTCCCTACCCTTAGACAGCTGTCACACCTTTTGACATATTCTTTGGCATCTTTGAAGATAGAGGGCCAATAACATCCTAAATGAAGGATTTTATAGCATGTCCTTTTGTCAACGAAGTGTCCACCACAAGGTTCAACATGGCATGCCTTAAGAATTTCAATCATTTCATCTTCTCGAACACATCTTTTGATCATGATATCTAGACCTGTTTTATACAATTCATTAGTAATCCATGAGTAATTTTCACTTGTTAGAATGATTTTTCTTTTCTCCCTAGGAAACAGATGTGAAGGTAATTTTCATGTGACTAAGTAATTAACAATATCTGCAAACCAAGGAGTTTGAGTAGTTACTGCAAAAAGATATTCTTCAGGAAATTTATCTTCAACTGGAGTGTTATCTTTGATATTTTGAATTCTAGACAAAAAATCAACAACTGTATTTTGTTTTCCAGGTCTATCTAAAATAGTGACGTTGAATTCTTGCACGAGTATTAACCATCTTGTAACTCTGCCATTAGTAATCAGTTTATTCATTAAGTATCTAATTGCAGAGTGATCTGTATGAACAAAGGTTTAATAGCCTATTATGTAATGTCTAAACTTGTTGATAGCATGAACAACAACTAAGAATTCCTTTTCAGTTACAGTGTAATTTAACTCAGTGGGAGTCAAATTCTTGCTTGTGTAGTAGATGGCATAAGGGATCAAATTGTTTTGTCCTAATACAGCTCCAAGAGTTGTATCTGAAGCATCTATTGAAATATGAAAAGGTAGTTTCCAATTTGGACCTCTTAAGATGGGTGCTTCAGAAATTTTTGCTTTCAAAGTGTCAAATGCCAATTGGCAATCAAGATTCCAATTGAATTTACAATATTTGGTGAGTAATTTGAAGAGTGGTGATGCTAATTTAGTGAAATTTTCTATAAACCTTCTATAATACCTTGTGAATCCTAGAAAACTTCTAACATCCTTTTGAAAACTTGGAATTGATAATTTAGAGATGACTTCAACTTTAGATTTATCAACTTTAATTCCATCTCTTGAAATGTGATGCCCTAAAACAATCCCTTCTGTAAACATCATAAAACATTTTTCATGGCTTAGTGAAAGGTTTTCTTCCTTACATATTTTAAGAAATTTTTCCAAATTTTCTAATGCTTCCTCAAATGTATTCCCATAAACTGTAAGTCATCCATATATACCTCTACACAATCATGTATCAGATTAGAAAAAATCCCTAGCACTGCTCTTTGGAATGTTGCAGGTGCATTGCATAATCCAAAAGGGATTACTTGGTAGGCATAAGTTCCCCATGGGCAGGTGAATGTGGCTTTATTTTGATCTTCAGGTGTTACCTGAATCTGATTGTAACCACTAAAACCATCCCAAAATGAGAAATACTTCTTACCTGCTAATGTATCTAGCACATGATCTATAAAGGGTAAAGTAAAATAATCTTTTAGGGTAGCTTTATTCAATTCTCAATAATCAATACATACCCTCAATTTACCATTCTTTTTAGGCACAATCACTAGAGGAGAAACCAACTGGCTATCTGAAATTGGGTAAATAAAATTTACATTCAACAATTTTTGCAACTCTTCTTTCATAATTTCCCTAAGATTTGGATTCATCCTTCTTTGAGGTTGTCTGATAGGTTTACAATTTTCCTCAATGTAGATGTGATGTATACAAGTCTTAGGACTAATTCCTTTCATGTCAGTGTATTCCCATGCATATGTAGAAGAACATTGTTGTAAAGTTTTGATTAGCTTTTCTTGTTGTAATTTTTCCAAATTATTGTTTATGTTTAATGTTTTCCCTGGAAAGATTTCAACTGTAGAGCTACCAAAATCTTCCATAGAATAAAGATACATCTTCCGAGATGAAAAATATTCAATATTAGATTTTACTTGAAACTGATCATGTTCATATTCTGGAGATGGTTCAAAATTTTCCATTGTATTCAAGATTTGACTATCTTCACTAATGGTTGAAATAGTAAAGAGAGGTTGAATATCATTTTCATCATCAATCCATTCTTTGTCATCTATCTCTGTGATTGTTCTTGCTGGAGGATATAAAGTGAATTTCTTAGTTGAGTTTCCATCAAAGAAATACATATCTCCAGATCTACAGCTAATGAATGCATTAGTTGTAGCCAGCCAAGGTCTTCCTAATATAAGTGGATGTCCTCCTAGATTGCTCTTTTGGGTTAGGATCATAAAATAAACAAGGCACTCTCAAGATTTTAAGGACACTGAAATACATTCTAACACACCATCTGGTTTGATTATAGATCTATCTGCCAATTGCAATAATGTAGGTGTATAAAGAAGATTGGGAATTTTGAGTTGTTCCATGGTTTGTTTGCTCATGATGTTTATTGTTGCTCCTAAGTCAATCAGTGTATTTGGGATTTCAACTCCATTAATATGTGTTTTTACAATTGGACTTCCTCGATCTACAAATATTTTTATGACAATTTTTCCCATCATTATGTCTGCTATTTTACCTGCTAGCTGAATTCTTTTTACTTCTTTTGTTTCTCTTCCTGGTTTCTTCATACTCAACTCTTTTGTTGTTTTAGCTAGAATTGGAATCTGCTTAATGGCTTGTAACAAAGGGATTTTGATACAAATATTTTTCAATTCATCTAGAAAATCATAATTAGGCAACATAGTATGCTTTTCTACCCCTTTATGAACTTGCAATATTTCTAGAAAAGGACATGTAGAAGTGGATACTGGTTGTTGTTCTATGATAGGAGTTGAGTTTATTGGTTCTTTCTGTTTTTCATTTTCAGTATTCTGGTTTTGAGGAGATGTTCCTTCAAAACTTTTATTTTGTTGTAGAGAATCTTCCTCAGAATTGTCTTGTTCTTGAATAACTACAGAAGGCTTTTTCTTTTCTAATATCCTACCATATCTCAATTGGACATCATTGAGATCTAATGGAATGACCATGTAAGTTGGGAATTGTTGTCCTTACACCATATAGGTATTCTGAGGATTTTTATTGTTGGGGTTAGGTAATGGTTGGGTAGGTAACTGATTTGGTCTTTGTGGAAATGGCAGTGAAAGTTGAGGGTTTTGGTTTTGAAGTTGGGGTAGTTGATTTTGTTGAGGAATTTGTTGGGGAGGATAGTTTGTATATGATGGAGGATATTGGTAGTATGGAGAGAATATTCCATAAGGATTCTACATTCCTTGAGCCGAAGGTTGAGTTTGAGATTGAGATTGAGGCCAAGGTTGTTGCCAGGAATTCCAATTTGGAGGGGGCTGCATATACATTTGGTTGTTAAAACCCTGATTTTTCTACCCTTGCCAAGGTCTTCTAGAGACAAAGCAAAGAGACTCCATTGGATTTGAAATTGTTTCTTCTTGAAAAAAATCCTTAATACCAGGGATTGAAGGACAACTTTTGGTCTCATGGTTTTCTGGACAAATCACACAAGTCTCCATGAATTTTGCATCTAAAGGGCATTCTCTTAAGTGTGCTTCTTTCTACATTTGGGACAGAAAATAGCTAAAGCATTAGTCTTGGCTTTCTACTTGTTTTTTAACTTAAGGGTGTCTATCTATTCACTAAGGCTCCCTACAAGATCTGTTTTGAATTCATCAAGCATGTTTCCAATTTCGCCCCTACTCACTGATCCAGTCGCAGATTTATTCACTCTAACAAGAGAAGGATCTCTTGGACCTTTCCCAGTTTTGGATTTCCCTCTTGAGATATGAATGCATAACTCTTCAATATCACTTAACGGGAGTTGAGAGATATCTCCCTTCCCCATCATGTTAAGGATGTCTATCCACTTATCTCTAATGGCTTTTAATAAAAGAGCTTTTAAAGTATCTTGATCTAAGTTATCCACTTTTTATCTCTTTAAGTTATAGTTGAGTCTTTCAATTAAATCCTCCAAATTTTCATCCTCTCTTTACATCATTTTGAACAATTCATCTTTGTAATTGATAGGCATGCAATAATCCAAATACATGTCCAAAAACACTTTCTTCATGTCATTCCATGTTCTAATAGACTGAGTGACCAATCCCATGAACCATTTTAAAGCAACTCCTTTCAATGTTGAAGGAAACAGTTTGATTTTTTGAGAGTCTTGTAAATAATAATAAGTTCTGCGCAAGACTTCAAACTCAAATAAAAAGTTTTCAGGATCTTCACTTTTTAATCCATGAAAATTCAGGAGGATAGAAAGTGAGATATTTTTCATTGTGGCATATGTCTCTTCATCAACTATAGGGAATAAAAAATAATTATCAACTTCCCTATTTCCTCTACCTCTTCCATTATTTCCTCAACCTTCTCCATTATTTCCTCTACCTCTTTCTCTACCTCCTCCTCCTCCAAGCAGTGAGAATTCTCCATCCTCTCCTTCTTCTGCCATTATAGTTTCTTCAGAGTTAATATAAGATTCAACCTGCAAGGTTAATTTCTCTTCCTCTAGTTCCTCTATCAATGGTATGTGGAAGAGAGGTTCTACTTCTTCTTCTCCATTAGGTATTCTTAATTCTTCAACTAAAATATGTTCCCTTGTAGAGGTGAAAAAGGCTACTCCTTCTGTTGGAGATCCAAGATTGTCTTCCTCTAGGACTACCTCAGTAGATGAAGTAGGAGATCCTCTTGATTGAATTTCTGACCTTAGAACTTCAAGAGGTCTATGGCTAGGAATATGAGCTTGAGATGGAGGTGTATCTCTCCTTAGTCTTGGTGGAGTAGGTGGTGTTGTAGGAATTGAACTCCTACCTCTAGCTATGAATCTACCCCTAGAGTCTCTTTCTCTACGCATATCATTTTTTTTTTAATGTAAGAGATAAATTTACCTAATTACACTTCCCCGGCAACAGCACCAAAATGTTTAGTCAATTTACTGTCCTAAATTTCTTGCATGAATTATCAACCGAGGTTTGTAGACTGACAAAGTGTGATGCACTATATGTGCTTAGTTAATTTTTCTCTTACTTTGTTGTTTTGTATTTTTATGTTTGTTTTTGGGGTTTCTGTTCTTTGATGTCTAAGAATATACAATATATGAGAGATTTACATGGATCTAATGAGTTTTTAAAAGAAGGATAGGTTCCTAAGTTAGTCTAATCTCCTAAAAATGGACCAAGAATCATTTTTAACTACTTATACCCTAATACAAAAAAAACAAAGCATCTACCTGATCTACCATTTAGTCTTAATTCATGGATCTAATTCTTAAAAAAACAAAAAGTGATGTTGATGCAGAAGGTAATTCAATAATTTCATTCATTTATCCATTCAACCATCCAATTTTGGAACATTATAGAATCAATCTCCTTGAAGTGATTTTTTGGAATGTCAAGTGATCCAACTAATTAATGACCTGAAAACAGAAAAGAGAAGATAACGGCATGTAAAACTAAAAATTTACTAAGTAAGCTGAATCACTGCATGAATTAGATATTTAACCATTCAAGTTAGAATTATCATCATTTTGAAATGGTTTTGAGAACATCTGTTAATACAGCTAATTAACAGTTCTATGCTATGAAAATGAGTAACAAAACAGGAAGAAGCTAAGAAACTGTGTAATCTCATTTCTCCATTTTTCATTTAGTCATTTCTCATACAATATCTTAGAAGAATAAGACTTGCACAGTTGTGATTTTTACCCTTACACTATTGGTTACAAAACTGAAATGAAACAAAACTAGAGAAAATGGACTTGCAGAAAACAGAGTAGTAGAAATTAAAATGAAAACAACAAGTGAAAAATCTCCTTTAGTGTAGGGGCCCTCTGCAACTGATGTGGCTAGATAAAAACTAACTAAAGATGCACTTTTAAACCACCATTTGACAAAATAGAGTTTGTATTATCAACAAAACGGACTTTGTAGCTAATTTGCAAAAATCTATTAAAAAAGCAAGAACATAAAAAAAAAATATTGTGATCATTTTAATGATTTCCTAAGACAAAATCTAGCATTTATCATTGAGGTAGTCTTGTGAAAAATAAAGAGAAAAAGGTGAGAACAAATATACAATGCACGCATGCTTCACAAGTTTTACAAAACCCGTGGGTTGACATTTAAATGATAGGTAATTAATTTTCTTCAATAGGTGGCATAACCATGCTCAACATATAAGCCAATATTACACGTACAATGATCAAGAAGTCTTGTCCACTGATGAAAAATAGTGGACCCATGCTTGGATGAGAGTTTGAATGATCATAGCCATCGTACTTTATAATCTTGTATTAATCCTGAAATCGTAGCTTGGATGGATGAAACTAGATCTGGGGTCTTCTATCTCGTTCACTCGATCTATTTATGTATGAGTCTAACCATATGAATAAATGAGTTGGAGTCAAACATGGTAGACACCATTTGATTATTGGCTAAAGATGTAAGCCATTAACAGAGGTGAGAGAAACCACTGATGATGTTAATGGCTCTCAAGGTATTAAAGTACAATTTGTATGATGTGAATAAAGGAGCTAAAGACAAACATCACACAAAATATTTCGGTCGAAGGCCAATGATGAATACCTCTCATCGAGAGAGAGGAAAATTTCCATTGATGTATGTAAGCCCCAAGGTACAAAAGGGATTTTCTAAGTCAACTTCTTGGATAATGAGCTGATGTCAACAGGAAGTGACCTGTCGCAGGAGGGTTTCAATGTATCCCCCATCAACAACGCAAAATAGGTATCAAGATTTAAGAGAGAATGATGTTGATGTGGAACTAGTTCAGGAGTGACAGACATGAATGGAGGCTTAAGAGTATCATAGTATATATCAACTGAAGGAATTCTCTTGAACATATCGGTGACACTGTCGGGTAGCGGAGGTCCTACCTAACTGTTTTGGGGCTGAGAGACTATAAGTTAGGATAAAATTATTGTAAAACTCCAAAATATGTGGAGCACAAAATGTAAAAGGTCGAGTCAAAGGGTTGTTCGCCCAAGAGATAATATAGAATAATAGGGAGTAATTCGGTCTGCTGACCATAGTAAGGTATAAATAAAGTGAGGCTCTATGGGTAGAAGGCAGGTTTTGGTATGGAATCTTGTATCTGATATGTAATGGGTTTTTGAGAAGGAAAGTCTGGAAGCGTCTCTAAGTCTGAGTCGAGGGTATTGGGTAGTGGATAGAGGCTCTGTAGTTGTGTGTGTAGAGGCCTGGAAGAGTCCATAGCTGTGTGCATGGACCCCTATAGTTGAGTGCGTGGAGCGGATCTAGTGTATTGGTGATAAAGTGGAAATAAAGATAAGATGATTCTGAAACATTGTGTCAATCTAAGCTATTGCAGATTTGGTTAATTTATGATTGGTATTGCTATGGATTCTTTATTCACATGCTATGTTCTGGATTAATGTAAAGTTGTATCTCTGTTAAATATGTGCACCGATTATCTTGATTACATGTTTGCTTAAAGTCCCTTTTAAGTAGATCATATCTATAATAAAACATTCAGTGATTAATATTGAGAAGTAGCCCTGCTTCAGGTCTACGCAGAAGAAGAGCAACGCAAGGCTGCAGGACAGTGCGCGAGCCCGCTAAACAACATCAAGACATCCCAAGGGTGCAGAAACTTGGTTCCAGCACCCTCCCTAGCTACCTCGAGTGAGACCTCAATCTGCGCTCTATGAGTTGTTGCTGAAAGAGCTGGTAGCTGTGGGATTTGTTTTGCTAAATAATTCTTCTAAACCTGGGTCAAGCCCCTATAAGCCAAAAAATGGTTCCATTGCCAAGACCGGGATATTCCTAAGGGGTGTCTAATGTGGAACGTGGGGGCTCTATAGAGAAGGAATTGAAGGGTCGAAGGGACTAGGAGCAATAGCAGTTCAGAGTGTATCAACAAGGGTGACAATGACAAGCGCGATCTAGCTACCAGTATTTAAAGGAGGAGGAAGCGAAGATCCAGAACAATTTTGGTTTGTGTTAACATTAGTATGGAACACACATAGAATTACGGATGAGAATATTAGAAAGGCCACCTTAGTTAGCGTGCTACATAAAGTACTCAAGTGATCACCCAATTTCAAGGATAGCAGAAATCCAAACTGAACTAAAGAAAGAGTTTAGCCAGTCGAAGTCAAAAACATAGTCGATCATAGGGTTCAAGGAAATTGCGATGATGCCTGGTGAAACCCCGTGGGATTTGGATCAAAGACTAAAAATTACTATCCGCGAAGAAAACAAGACACTAACAGATGTGCAACACTGCGCTTAGTTTATGGCATCGTTAACACCACATCTAAGGATAGCTTTGTCACAACAAAAGATCTCAACCCAAGCTGAAGCATTAGAGACAGCAATGAGTTTGCACAAAACTCCATTACAAGATCCGGGGTTGGGAGTTTAGAAAATCCAAGTGCAGATACAAAACTTGTGTTTAGAAATGAAGAATTTAAAATATGAACAAGCACCTCGCCCAGAAGTCCGGGAGGAAGTATGGTGTATAAAGTGTAGGATCTAGGGGCACGATAAAGATCACTGCACGGTCTTGGTGAATTATGTGGTAACGGGGGGACCAACACCATTGCGACCAAAGGCACAAGAAGGGCCAAGTGCGACAACCCTGCTCTAGTGCACAATCTGTCAGGTGGGAGGAAAGCAGAACATAGATAACTATCATTTACTGCCAAAATTCAACTAGACCCCGTAGCAGCTATTTTGTAACTTTTGCAGATCGGTGGGCCATGAGGAAAGAGACTGTCCTAGCTACCAATTATTAATGGACTAGCCACCTACCTAGAGAATGCAGACTGAGGTGCAAGATTAGGATCCAACCGCAGTGATCGCATGCGGTGGGTTCTAGGTACGTGGACGAGGACGGGGCGGAATGGGGCCAGGAAGGGGTCACAGGCAGCTAATCTGTTACAACTGCAGAAGACCAGGACATTACACATGGGATTGTACCAACCAAACTAGAATATCATGCACTTATTGTGAGTAATTCGATCATGAGCTGATAGATTGCCCCACGCTGATAGCACAGATATGTGAAAAAGGGTAGCGCAACCTTCGACGACCCAGAATGTGCAGACGACGAGGTCTGAACCCTGCAACGAAGACCCCCAGGTAAAAATGGTACTAAGAAGTGGCATGGCCACAAGAGAGGAGAAAAGGAACTTAAGGAAGAAAAACACAAGGGTTGGCAAGGAGACATATCTAGAAGCTAGGGAGAGCTTCGCGAAGGTCTCTACCCCAGGTAGTAGGGATCAACCAGAGCAGGACAAGGATCCCTCAATGCTAGCTACCTTTTTAGAGACATGCATAAAAGTGATGCGCGACAATAGGGTAGTTAGAGGCTTGCAAGAATCCGGAACCTAGCATGGTCCGCAAAATAGGAAAACACGCAACACGGATAGGGCGAGAGATGTGATTAATGACACAAATTGGAGACTATGAGATGGGTCAGATCATTCTGGATTTGGGCTCGGATGCAAATGTACTGCCTAAACAAACTTGGGAGCACATGGGTAGGCCTACACTACAATGGTCTCCTATTCAATTACGGATGGCAAACCAATAGAAGATCCTGCCCATGGGAAGGTTGCGGGGAATTATGGTCAATATAGAAGGCACGAGCACCAGAATAGACTTTGAAGTAATTGAAATCGTGGATGAAAGTACGCCTTATCCTATGTTGTTAGGAATATATTAGGCCACCGACATGAATGGGGTTATTAATTTAAAGAAGCGGACAATGATATTTGAAACGAAGTCGCTCCGCATGGTCGTTCTGCTAGACCCGGCTGAAGGACTGTGCTACATTGAACCCGTGTGCAATGAAGAAAGTGACAATGAATTATACTGTATCTACAAAATTTCTGCACAAAGGCAAGAATGGGTCAATTCAATGGAGGATAGAAGAATATCATGGAGCTATGTACAGTCCTACACCACCGATTTAGATGAAGAAGACGAGCGATGGCATAACAAGTTGAACAGAGTAATGACACTACACTGTAATATGGTGACTAAATCTCTGTACTGCATGAGGGCCCAGGATCACGAACTGCCAATATATGATGGGCTAACAATAATAGATGAGTTCTTGACCAAATTTGAAATCGCGGTATCAGAGCACCAACGGTTTGATGCGTTGAGATGGGCATTGCGCGCGATACCTGTGCGATGGTGGGGCACACATGAAGGGACTTTCAAATATTGGCGTGGTTTCAGGCGCATGATGCAAATAATATTTGGGAAGCTAGAACTATGAATAATGGAGAAATACGATGGATGTGATGACCCACACATGCACCTTACCAGATGGATCAAAGCCTACGGAGAGGAACCTCAACCAGGATGGGTGCACTTATTTTATCACACCCTAGATGTCATTCCCTGAAACGGGTATACTAAAGCAGAGCTCCGACATGGCAAAGCTGAGTGGGATATCATGCGCGAAGAGTTTTTGTCGACATTCCTCTCTGAAGATCAATGGAAGGATACTATGGACGATGTGTTACAGTTGGTGAAGGCTGCCATTTTCAAAACGCCATTGGAACTAGAAGAAACTGTGCAACCCGACTAGTCGTGACAGCTAAGCCAGGCCCTCAAATGCTACAATGTCTAGATAGAAGATGATGAGGACAACCCACGAAACATCAATATTCCATAATCAGAGGGGAGCGTGAGGTGCACGGACCTGCAATCAGAGATCCAACTATCACGGCGTCATTGAAAATGAAACAAGTAAATATCAAAACAGAAGAAGAGCCAAAGTATGCAACGCTTGGGGACTATTGGGACAATGCCATGGTGGAAAAGGTCGTCGAGTTGCTTCAGGAATATCGAGATTTATTCCCAACAAAAATCACGGAGCTAAAAGGGATCCTAGGAGACCTGGGAGTGATGGAGATAATGTTGAAGCCGGATGCGAAGCCAATTAAGCAACAACCCTACCGATTGAATCCAAAATACAAAGAAAAGGTCTGTGAAGAACTGGACAAGATGTTGGCAGCAAGAATCATTGAACCAGTCAAGGAGTCCGACTGGGTAAGTCCTATGGTTGTGCAGGAGAAGAAACAGAAAGGTGAGATTCACATCTGCATGGATCTCAGGAAGCTCAATGATGCCTATGTTAACAATCCATTTCCAACACCCTTTACAAATGAGGTACTGGAAAATGTGGGTGGGCAAGAAGCCTACTCCTTCATGGACGAGTTCTCAGGATACTACCCGATCAAGATCGCGCTAGAGGAAAGGAGTAAAACAATGTTCGCCACTGAATGGGGTTGTTTTCAGTATACGGTGATGCCCTTTGGACTGAAGAACACGCCAACGATATTCTCACACATTGTGGTAGCAGCATTCAAGGAATTTATACACAAGTTCTTAGAGGTTTATCTTGATGGCTAGACCGTATTCGGACTGGTTAAAAAACACATAGCGAGCTTACGGTTAATGCTAGATACTTACCTATGACACCAAATTGTGGTAAACCTAAAGAAGTGTACTTTCCTCATCCCCTTCATGAACCTGCTTGGCCATGTGTTTTATAACCAAGGCCTGATGGTGGATCTGGAAAAGATCGTTGTCATACTCAATCTGCAAGCACCGCGAAGTGTCAAACAACTACACGCCACACTGGCACACACGGGCTACTATCAGAAGTTCATCAAAAGCTACGCCCATATCATAGCTCCAATGGAATAGCTGCTGAAGAAGGATGCTACTTATTGCTGGAATGAGGAATGCAACAAAAGTCTGGAAATGCTTAAGGAAAAGATGGCATCTTCCCCTATACTAGTCTTTCCAAAATGGGACATCGAATTTCATGTGCATGTTGATCCGTCTTGTATCGCATTGGGTGCAGTACTCACTCAAGAAGGAACGGAGGGAAAATATCACCCGATTGCATTCGCGAGTCACCAGTTGTCAAAAGCTGAGAAGAATTACTCCACTAATGAGCAAGAGGGATCGGCAATGGTATACGCGCTTCAAAAATACTGCCATTATCTACTCGGCGGACACTTCAAGATGTATACTGATCACTGTGCACTAAAATACCTAGTGAATAAGCCTGTGTTGGGGGGGCGAATTTGTAGGTAGTTGTTGCTATTCTAGGAATATGACTTTGAGGTCATCGTAAAGCTGGGACATCTAAATGCAAGTCTGGATCACCTGTCCTGAAATGAGATCGACGAAGAACCCACGAATTTAGAGGAAGGACTCCTGGATGCACAACTATATGCAGTGCGCGTTGCGAATGGCCACTTTGAGGATATAATCCATTTCTTAACTATAGTAACCACACTGCAGAGATATTCTATTTAGCAAAAGAAGGAATCGGTGGTACGTGCAGCAGAATTTACCGTGATTGCAAGGCATCTCTACAAAATGGGCAACGACGAAATCTTACGCAGATATGTGCCTGAATTTGAGCACGGACAAATATTGGCCAAAGCACATGGTGGGGTGGCGGAAGGACATTTTGCAGGTCGCACTACCGCACAGAAGATTCCTCACGCAGGACTATGGTGGCAAACCCTACATTAAGACTTGAAAGCATATTGTCGGGCCTACGACGTCTATCAACAGACAGGGAAACCATCGCGAAGAGATGAAATGCCGCTCCAGCCACAGATGATGCTACAGCCATTCGAGAAGTGGGAAATCGACTTCATAGGACCTATTGTACCACGAGGGAAGATGGGTGTGTTCTATATCATCACCACGACAGAATATTTGACTCGATGGGCAAAGGCACAACCCGTTAAGGACTACATGGCTATGACATCTACGAAGTTTTTGTTTGAGAACATACTGACAAGGTTTAGATGTCCCAAAATTCTCATAAGCGATTGGGGAATGCATTTCCTGAATGAAGCAATCAGTGCACTCACTAAGGAATTCCAGATATATCACCAACAGAGTATGCAATACCAACGGCAAGTGAATGGTACCGTTGAAGCATTCAACAAAATCTTGGAGACTACGTTGACCAAAGTCTGTAATGCGCAGTGAAATGACTTGGACTTATGCATCCCTGCTGTGTTATGGGCATACCGAACCATGTTCAAGAAGTTGACGAGCTAGACACCTTTTTGGTTAGTCTATGGCAAGGAGGCCGTTATGCCTATGGAATACATTGTGCCTACTCTGTGAATAGCGGCAATAATAGGTATGGCAGACTATAGGGCTTTGGAGGAATGGCTCACATAGCTAGAGGAACTGGAGCAGGAATGGTTTTTGGCTGGATTCCATGAGCAAGTATAGAAACAGTGAGAGAAAGCGTGGCATGATCACCATATCAAGGTGCGCACCTTCAAGGAAAATGATCTGGTATTACTACATGACAACAAGTTCGAAAAATTCCTTGAAAAACTCCGATGCATTGGTTGGGACCCTATGTCGTCAAAGAAGTTACCAATGGGGGTGCAGTTCATCTTGCCAAACTCAATGGAGACCCCTTCCCGAGAAGAGTGAATGGCAGTCTCCTGAAGCTCTACACGGGTGGGTCGATTGCCTTACTGACCGCCCGAGGGATAGTCTCACCGCTCCAACTAGTTGGAAGAGAGCGCGGGACAATAAAGCAATCTGGGGGAAAGAGGCGTGATTGCCAAGATATGCATAAATTTGGCCAATCACAAAGGTCGTGGTTGCACGGGAAGGAGTGTGCTGATGCATTGCTAAGAGGAGAGGTGACCGTTGTTGTCACTCTTCATGACAAGATGTTTGCATTATGGAAAAAGGGAGTGGGTGGTGGGCAATTAAGAGAAGGGGTACAAGCCAGAGATGGCACCAGCTACCACAGGGTTAACATGAGGATGCTAGAACAAGCGGGAGTCAGTGAATTTGAAATTTGAAATGCCTATAAATCACAAAGGGGCATCCACTGGGTGACCTACACTTCTGGAAAACACAAGCTAGTTACCCATATGGAACTCTTCATTATCTCTGCATAAGGAGTGAGCCCGAGGGTGGTGATATGGCCGATGGAATGGCAGGGCTCTCTAAGGAACATGGTGTTGACAGTTGTGGGCACCACGTAGATTTCAGCATCAACAGTAGGGGATGTATCAGAAAATGGGAGACACGAAGCAGAATTGGTCTATATGTCGCCTCCTCGCCCAGGGGCAGGCCAGTGAACTACAACATAAAAGAGAAAGGATGGAAATTTGGAGACCACTGGTAGAAATGTCGTTAATACATCGTCTCTGATGTACCTTGAGGATTGGGATCTCGCGGACAGCAACAAAGGTCTTGCAAAATTGCAGCACAAGCTACAACAGATAGTGCGAAGAGCAGATACGAAGGTAGGAATTGGTTGCGGTGGTACAAGGAGGTCCCGTATGCGGCTCCCCCGCTCGAGCTAAAATCCTATGAGGGGGTGTTCTGTGTTAACCACGCAGAGAAAAATGAGCATTATCGGTCGCGAGAATTGGTAGAAACAATGAAGCTAAAGCCAGACGAAGCATTGTAGGAGACAACGAAGGAGCAGTAGGACGACAAGCATCACCCAAAGGGTGGTGAACCGCAAAGCCAAGGAAGCGTGTCTTGCCACACCAGCGAGTGACTTGGGATGAGTCATGATGATTGTGTTGGGGGACTATTGGGTAGTGAAGGTCTCACGTAACAGTTTTGGGGCTAAGAGCCTATAATTTAGGATAAAAATATTGTAAAACTCCAAAATATGCGGAGCATGAAATGTAAAAGGTCAAGTCAAAGGGTTGTCCGCCCAGGAAATAATATAGAATAATAGGGAGTAAGTTGGTTCGCAGACCATAGGAAGGTATAAATAGAGTGAGGCTCTATGGGTAGAAGGCAGTTTTTGGTATGGAATATTATATCTGATATGTAATGGGTTTTTGAGAAGGAAAGTCTGAAAGCGTCTATAAGTCCAAGTCGAGGGTATTGGGTAGTGGATAGAGGCTCTGCAGCTATGTGGGTAGAGGCCTGGAAGAGTCCGCAGCTGTGTGCATGGACCACTGCAGCTGAGTGTGCAGAGTGGATTTGGATGTATTGGTGATAAAGTGGAAATAAAGATAAGTTGATTCTGAAACATTGTGTCAATCTAAGCTATTGCAGATCTGGTTAATTTATGATTGGTATTGCTATGGATTCTTTATGCGCATGCTATGTTCTGGATAAATGTAAAGTTGTATCTCTATTAAATATGTGCACCGGTTATCTTGATTACATGTTTGCTTAAGGACCCTTTTAATTAGATCAAATCTATAATAAAACATTCAGTGATTAGTATTGAGAAGTAGCCCTCCTTCGGGAAGAAGAGAAGCGCGAGGCTACAGGACAGTGTTAGGTCCCTATAATACAAGTGATTACCCCATTACTATTGTAGCCGTATCCCTTATTAATATTGTTGTGCCCCTATTGTCCCCATATTGTTATTATAGTGCCCCATAGAATCACTCTATTGTTATTTTTGTGCCTTTATATTATTATTGTTAGGTTAGCTGGGTTATATTGTGACTCCTTAGACTCCTATATATAGAAAGGAAGTTTTATCATTTGAATCATCCAAAAATTGTTCATTTATGTAATGTAAAGGAGGTTTCCCCCTCGAAGAGGCTAAATTCTAAGGTGTTGATCTATCTTTTCTATCTTTTTGTAAGCTAGTTTCATAACAATTGGTATCAGAGCTTTTGGATTCTAGGGTTTCACTGCTCCAAATAGGTCATCATGGCATTTTCTCTATAACTTTTTTTCTGCGACGTTTCAGAAGAGAAAAAAAAACCATTTGAGACAAAATTGCACTGAACCTTGGGTCTGAATTTCATAGCTTTTCGTGCTATCATTACGGAGATATGATCTGAGGAAGTTGGTCTTTTTGCAGACTCCTGAATTACATTCCAAACAAGTGACCTGGGAAAAATGGTCATAACCTTCTCTCTAAGTATCAGATTGAAATTTTGTAAGAATGTATAGAAAGAGAATGGATTGTAGTTTCTTGTATATATTTTTCAAAGCCAAAGGTCAAAACAGGGACACGTGGCACATCATACAAGTTCGCTCTACTAAACTAGTCTATAATCAAGTCACTGTGGGAGATTTGGCATAACTCTTCCTTGGAGAATCGAATTGGGATCAGACTAGTCGAATTGGAGAGAGGACACAGAGGGCTACTACAGGTCACAATTTCAAAACTGGATGATCCAAAATTACATAGATTCATCAAAGGCAATATCGAGCTCCTACAAAGTGAAAAAAAGTGTGTTTATTTTTTTAAATTTTTTCTTAAGCTTGGTTTGAAAAATTATTTTGAAGGAATTCAAAGGGCATAGTAGAGCATTTTTATTGGTAACTGATGCCCCGAGGAAAGAAAATGCAAACACCTAGTAAGAAACTTGAAAGCTCTAGCATGACTCATGAAAAAGAGGAAGAAATGCTGCATGATATATCAAAATTACAAGACCAAGTGCAACAAATTTCACTCTCACAAAAGCTAACAGAAGCTAAGATAGTCATGATTTCATAGACTCTAATGTTGGATCGAAGACCCACCATATTCCAAAAATCGATATGCGAAAGTTTGATGGCAAGGATCCCGCAACATGGATATTACAAATGGAGCAATTTTTCGATCTCAATAATGTGCAAAACACACAAAAGGTACGTA
>APFE030977379.1:92296-139980 GCA_000404065.3 Pinus taeda | reverse complement strand
TTGAGGACAACACTTTTTTTGAAGGAGAGGGGCATGTTAGGTCCCTATAATACTAGTGATTACCCCATTACTATTGTAGTTGTATCCCTTATTAATATTTGTGTGCCCCTATTGTCCCCATATTGTTATTACAATGCCCCATAGAATCCCTCTATTATTATTTTTGTGCCTTTATATTATTATTGTTAGTTCGGCTGGGTTATATTGTGATTCCTTAGACTCCTATATATATAAATGATGTTTTTTTCATTTGAATCATCCAAGAATTGTTCATTTGTGTAATGTAAAGCAGGTTGCCCCCTCGAAAGGCTGAATTCTAAGGCATTGATCTATCTTTTCTATCTTTTTCTAAGATGGTTTCATAGCAGACAGTGTGCGAGCCCGCCAGACCACATCAAGACATCCCAAGGGTGTGGAAATTTGGTTCCAGCACCCTCTCCAGCTACCTTGGGTTAGGCCCCCTATTAGCCAATAGAAACTTTATGGAGTTGGCAACATTGACCCAAAATTGAATTCAAATATTTTGATATGGTGTGATGAACCAAAGAGACAAGAAAATTTCCCAACCCAACAATCACAGAGATGAAGTGAAAGAGTGTCATGTTCAAGAGAGACCCACTACCATTAATAGGTTAAGTATCCTATTTGCAGAATTTCCCTAAACATTCATTACCAATTTATTTTTGAAAACCTTGAGGAAGATAATATGTACTTGATTATAAGTTCATCCTTTGGATGAATCCCTCTGAATACTTTTAATGAACCCTGAGAAGGAGTGGTTTGGTCCTGTCATGTTCGACGATTCCATCATTGTTTGATGTTTTTATGAGCCTAGAAAAGGTATAACATGACTCATTTTTCATGTTTAGATAGTTTGAAAAAGAGGAAAAAAAGAAAAATCCAAAGGTTCCATTTTGTAAAAATGTCTCTTGAGTCCGAAAAGGTAGAAAATGATACTAAGGAGAACCTCTTAGCCATGTTTGACTAAGGTATTCCTTTTTTGTAAATAGTCTATCTTAGTCTGGAGAAGGTTAAATTTATACTGAGTAAATTTCTCTACATTTATTTTAACGAGTTTGAAAAAATAAGTGCTCAACAATCTTTTCATGTTTGGGGAGTCTGAAAAGAGATGAAGGAGAACTCCTCCTAGAGGAACATGTGGTATAATGTAACACCCCCTCCCAGGTCTACCCAAAGTAACCATGCCAATCAGGGTAAACATGAGGAGAGATGGTACCACAATCTGATTCCACCTCCTATGTCACCTTAAGGGAGTGGAATCAACAAAACATCACATAGAGTCATCCAACATCATCAACAAAACCCTTAGTAGACAAGTCGTCCACTCAAACAACCTTTCCCTGGGTCCCACTATTTTTCTGTGGCTCTTAGGCCATATTAAATTTCATGCTATGGGCAAGGGAGTGGCCAACAACCTAAAGTCACTCGCACAGGCCTGCTTGCTAGCGACTGTGGACCATAATTTCCAGTTTTTTGTCGACGACCTGGGGATTTAAGCCACTTTTCTAGCCAAAAATCTTGGCCTCTACCCAGAACTTGTTGTAACTTCCAGAATTCATTAACAACATGAAAAAAATTTTGATCAATAAAAAATCACCCTTAGGACTAGGCCTCAAAATCCCCAACTGGGACTGACATTCTATCAAACACTTGGCATCAATGCAACCTATAGGTCTAGGATATAATACAAAGCATAAATGACTTAACCAACTTATGAAACATAACTAGAAGGATCACCTCCTTCTCTATTGAATTACTACATCATCAATTAGGTCTTGCATCCATCCATTTAACAGTTACAAGTAAATATATGAAATAACCATGACATGAACTAGTCATTCAACCATGCTTACAACCAGGATTAAACCATATAAATATCAGAGATATGGCAGCCATTAAATCCACATATAAATCAATGCAAAAGTAAGACAACTTATCTTTTATTAATCATAGGAAAACCTGACCAAGTTTGGGACTCCCACGTACCACCCAACCATAGACATGGCTGAACCAAATATCTCTTTCACCAAATCACCCTCATGCCATATTCCAAGCATGAATGTGGGATCTCATAGAACAACCAAGGGAATCCATAAGTTAAACCACCTCCACCCTCATCAAACCATGATCACACCAAAACTGGTGCTTCAATCACAACCGAACAAAACTTGGAACGCCATCCAAAATCCATCACTATCCTTGAGGAGTTTTTTGTCTCCTTGTTGTTGAAGGAAATGTAACTAGGTTCTGTCTTCATAAATGTAATTTTGATATTTGTATTTATTCAAGAAAAGATAAATTATTTTTATAGTATTTTTCAATGAGTTTCCTTCTCATTGAAAATAGCTCAAGCACATTTTAAAGTGCTTCTAGAAAGTCAAAGTCAAAATGTAATTATGATGAGACCCTTTGAGGGCATGCTACATCATGAATTTCAATGTAAAAGGTCATGGGAACACCTCTAAGACAATTCAAATCCTCTCCTAGCATCAATGAAGTCTCCAAGCAGAAAAATAATGAAGAAAATATGAAGTATAGTGAAACTGTCAAGATGGCCTAATAGACAATCAAGTTAGCTTGAAGAGGAGGGACATACCTCTTTTTATAGAGGTTGTAAAATCCTCAAAATCATAATGAATTCTCTCTGAAATTGGCAACGGTATAATGCAGGAAAAATAGTACTAAGGAGGACAAAGAAAGCCAAGTGAAAGGGTTTACAAGGGAAATAAGCAAGGAGGAAGAACGATGAAGAAGAAGAGATGTTTTATAGGGTTTCTATAGCCACAAGTGCGAAGATAAAGGAGGATTCCTACTGTCATTACAGCAGTAACAAGTATCCTAGTTTTCGGCTAAGAAACAAGGACCATAAGGCTTCCCCAACTAATGAAGAAAAGGAAAATACAATGAGGAGAAGGAGATTGTTTTAGGGTTTCTTTCCACACATGCAACAAGTAAACCCTTGTAGTTTTGACAACAGAAGAAGGCATCAACATTCAATGTGTATCTAGATCTACAAGGTATCCAAAGGAAAGCGAAGAATACTCTCTTTATAATGAAGTAAAGAAGCCCTAATGTTCTATGGTTTTCTAACTTAGACAAGCAGCAGAAGAAGGATGAAGTGTTAAGGAGAAGAGTACCAGAAGCCAGAGGTCCATGTGCTGGAAGTTATAGTGAAGAAAGAGGAAGGATTTGACTTGTGCTTTGAGGCTATCCTAGTCAAGGGTTTAGGGTTGGAAGTTGTTCAAATAAGAAGCTTCAATAAGAGAACTTACCAAGGGTTTTCCTCTCAAGAGTGGAGAGGTTTTATCCCTGGAATAGAGCCAAATTATGTTCTTGTTATTTTGTTTTGGTAGCAGTTTGATGAAGTACATACATATGCACTAATAAGAAGAAGAAGAAACATAAGATAACAAGAAAATTAAAAAGACTCCACAAATTTTTATCAAGTAATTAAGAATCATCACAACCCTAGTTTTCCCTATATTCTTCAACATGGTATCAAAGTGTAGGTGACACATCAAGGAAAGGGAAACTCAAGAACACTCATCAAAAGAAGCATCTACAAAGTTGAAGCATCAAGCATAGAAACCACTTCAAGGACTAGAAGATTCTATAATCCATCATTCATCAAGGAGGTCTACAAATCTATAAGAAGAGCCTTATATAAATTCACCTACAAAGAAGAGAAGATTGAAGGACGACCTACATCAAGCTACAAGTCTTCAAGAAAATTTCATCACTAATAAATTCCACTTGAAGGAAACTTGAAGAACATCAAGATCCAGGGAAGACAAGCCATCAAACCTTCAAGGAGGAGGCCAATCCATTACATCTCAAAATCTATCAAGTAATTACATGTCCCCTTTTGAATATACATCAAAGCCTTTTTTCAAGGAAAGCAATAAGTTGGTAGGTACCAATAACTTTTTTGCATGGAAGAAGAGTACTGATCTACTACTCAAGGAGAATGAACTCCTAGAATATGTCAAAGGGAACATCACTATCCCTGCTAAGGAACAGACTCAAGCCTTATCCAAGTATAATAACGATGAGACAAGAGCTTAAAGGATTCTGATAGAATCAATCAAAGACTCTCTTATTCCCTATGTCTCCAAGTTTGATACATCGAAAGAAATTTATTATAAGCTAGTAGAGATATTCACAGTATCCACAACCAGAGAAGTAATATCTCTGAGGAATTAGTTATACAATATGAAGATAAAAAAGGAAGGAATAGCTCCCTACTTCATAAAAACCTATGAAATGAGAGATCAACTTCAAGAGCTTGGGGAAGTCATGTCTGACAGAGAAATGACAATTATTGTACTCAATGCTCTACCTGAGGAGTGGGGAAACTCACATCAAGCATATATGCCAAGAAGGAAGCAACCGCTCTCAATTAAATGTGGTCTCTATGCAGGACAGAGGAATCCAGACTTAAGGTAAAAGAAGATGTGGGATCAAAGTAGCAGGAATTTTCTACCATGGCCAAAATAAAGGGTAAATTTGGAAATTTAGTACATGAAGAACAAAAAACAAATACATGTCCAAGATCCAATGTTTTGGATGCCAAGAATATGGACACTACAAAAGGGATTGTCCTAAGATTAATAAGGAAAACAATAATAAAAGGAAGAGGGAAGAAGCTCACATAACTCAAGAGATGAAAGAAGAAGGAAAGAAACAAAAGAAGGAAGATCCTCCAGATCTCTAATATGACTAGGTCAAACTCTTTACTTCTAGACTTCTTTTAAAGTTTGATTAGAATAGGAGCATGTAGGAATAAATTAAATTGCATGGATAGAAACACCCTCTCGCATCTAGTAGCATGATGTACATAGGGTTCTAGACACTCATGTAGATGTATCATTTATGAGAATAACAAAAATGAATAAGTAGAAATATGTTCTAGAACATAGCATATATAGCTCAAGATATTAATGTAGAAGAAGAATACCTAGTATAGGACCTCATATATGATTAAAGAAAATTGATCATGATAAGAATCTTAGAAGAACTACATCGTCAAAACAAAGAAAACATTTGCAAGGCAAGGATATTTAATATCCTATGATGGAATCTTCAAAAGAAGGTTCATGGACCAAAGAAGATGTCTCATTGGGAATCCCATTCATGGTTTTCAAGAAAAGGGTGATATGCAGGCAAGCTAAGATGAAGCAAGAAGGGCCACAACAAAGTATGATCAAAGGAGAATGAAGATGAGGTATGTATGCATTAAAGTGTAGACATGTTATCATTTTTATATTATTAAGTCATGGGTATAGTTCTACAACATGATCAAGCATGAAAGAATCTCTTTCACCAAGAACATACTCGAAGGCATGTACCACAATGCAATGAAGGTCAACAAAATAATATGCTCACATAAGGAGCATAAGATTGTTGACTAAAAAGAAAGAAGAAATGTTCACAAGTCCAGAAATCATGTAATGACGGAATTATCTCACAAGAAGCATTATATGGTTGACCTATCTATCTGAAAAAGAGCAAATGAAGAAAGAGATCAAGGATGTGAAGAACACCATGATCACCAAGATTCATTATGTGACAAAATGCCTTGAAATATATCTCCCGAAAGGATGCAGGACACATCTGGTAAAAGAAGAAAGGACCCTTGACACCTATGAAGGCCTTGGAGATATAAAAGGTACAAATAATTAATTCTACTCTATGAAGATGTAGTGATGAAGAAGCCATCCAACAAAAGGAAAAACAATGTTGAAGCAATATCAAGATGAAGTCGTGATGTGCTACTAGGTCAGAGCATGTAACTTAACAAGTATGATGGAGCATCTATGAGGAGAGTATTCTAAATCATGGAAAAGATGACAAAGGAGTAGCCAAGATGACAAGAAAAACCCGATAGTCACTTTCCATGAAGCAATGACATGAAAATCCAAGAAGGAAAGTGATCGATGGATGGTGCCCTACCTAGAAGAAGTTCGATCAAAGACTTCATGACATCAAGAAAGGAAGGAGATCAAGCAATTGAATGACCCATGAAGAAGAAGTTGTTGATTAAGGAAAGATTCCCAAGTTAATAGAGATCTTTGACAAGTCCCTGATCAAGAGGGAGTTTTTCAATCACCCCTGATTAAAAAGGAGTGACAATTGTGTTTTCCATTTCATGGGTCACGCACTAGACCAGGATTAACAGTCGTAAGTCTAGATGAAGGCCATGAATGGAAATGTAGACACAAGATAGACACAACATTCTTGTCTTCATTTGGAAGAAAGAATGGGAGGATTAGGTAATCATCTAGCATCTGGTACTCTTTGAGGATGTGTAGGGCATCCAAGACAAGAGGTAAGAGGACTGATATTCTTTGAGTGTTGGGAACCCAAGATAAGAATAGTCCTAGAAGGTCATACTTGGAGAACACCCAGCTGTGTATGTACCTTGAGAGACAATGATGAAGGTGTCTATAAGTCATTGGTTCGCCAGCATTGTAGCTCATGGTATCATAAATATATGGAGCTTCTAGTCAAGGCCTTGCACTATGATAATGATGATGGATATGATGCTATAACAGATGGATTTCTAATCCAGTTTCCCTTATGTGAATTCTTCAAGATTGAAAATTTCCAAGCAACTTGTAATATTGTATGAATACCTCCCTAGTTAAGAGGTGTTGGGCGCGGGATCCCCCAAGGGTAGTTTTGAGGCTTAAAGCCGAGATTTTGGTCCAATTTTGCAATCCAAATGTAAATGCTCCGGATTTTGCGATCAAGGAGCGCGTAGTTGTTAAAGAGTCATAGGGTTGTCTTCCCTTATTTTGAAAATATAATGTCGGCTGTAGAAGATATACCCATGGTCCGCGGACCATGGAATTGTATAAATAAATCTAAGCTCTAAGTAGATAGGCAGAAATAGAAGATAATTGAATCATGGAATAAGATAGGATGCATGAGAGATAGCTTTGAGTAGAATTCTAAGTTTTGGGTCGTAGCATAGGTAGAGGATCTATAGTTGAGTGTGCAGAGGCCTAGAATTCTGCAGCTGAGCACGCGGACCCCTGCAACTGAGTGCACAGGGTGGGTCAAGTCTATAATGGTTCAGAATTATCAATAAAGAGAAGTATTCTACAATTTCTCCGTCTTTATTTCTTGTTTATGCATCTATTATATTGGGTATAAATTCCACTTATAATGCTTATATGATGTGCGACTATATGTAATTGTGTTGGATAAGTGATCGCAACTAGGAACTTCTATTTACGCGAAGCTAACTAGGATCTGATAATAAAACACTTAGCTTAGGTAGGAAGATATCGCAGTTCACCGCCTTAGCAGCATGAAAGGAAGTCAACCTCTGGTTAGGGCTATGCAGAAGACAATTGTACCCTTCCACGAAGGTACTGTAGGGTGGAAGAGAGGGTTAAGCAACTTGCACGAAAGCAAGTATAGCTGGAATAAAATGACATCACATCCATCTCAAGGGTGCGGAAACTTGGTTCCAGCATCCCCCCATACTGCTTCGAGTGAGACTTCAGTCTGCGCTCCGCACGCTGATACTGAAAGGGCCAATAGCGTAGGGATTTATTTGGCTAACTAACGTTGAACCTGGGTCAGGCCCCCACAAGCCAATAAATGGTTCCATTTTCGAGACCAAAATCTGCATAGATATATGTGATTGCATATGACTGGAATCCAACTAAGAAAGAAATCAAAGGCTAGTTGGACAGAAGGATTCATGAGTTCGTGGTGCAGGAGAACAGAAACCTGTGTCTGGCAAAAGAATAGTGGTTGGACCAATACCTATATACAGAGGTCCACAAAATCTTTTTCGCATCGTTTCCTACTAAGCTATACAGGTGGATCTCGAAGCTAGCAAATAGCCAAGGAAGGTGGAAACTTGACGGTCCTATTGTGTGGACCCCGAAGCTAGTACGAAGGTTGGAAGCATCAGGGGATAAGATCACACGTGTTGTCGATCATTAGCTTGATCGCATCATAAGAGGATTTGTTACTGAATTCGCGGTCGATACCTCAGTCAACTATAGCGAGGAAGAGCGATGATTTTTCAAAGGACCGTGAGGTAAGTACGTAAAATCTTTGAATACTTGGATTAAAATGTTGTTGTGTGAAAAACAGGTTATGCAACTACCTTGATGTTTGGGACTACTTGAAGCGGAAAAAGTTATAGAAATGAAGGAAATAAGGGTCCGGAGTATAGCCCCTTGATTTCACCCCTGCGAAGGGACGAAGAAGGGATAGCGAAGGTCTCTCCGTGAAGTGCTATTCAGTTGATAAGCTAGGGATTTCCACGAATACTACCTCCGTCCACACCACCTTCGTCTTCACCACCATCACCTCCAGCTTCACGCATACCACCTCCACCACCATCACAATTCAATATGGAAAACACAATGAAGTTGCCTTTGTTCAAAGGTTTGGGAAATGAGGATCTGGACCAATTCTGGTTCATTGTAAGGGTTGTATGGGAAGCTCAAGGTGTTACAGATGACCATATAAATAAATTGACATTGGTTAGCACTCTGCAGGATTGGGCGCTGACCTGGTATATTAAGTACTCTAATGATAACCTAAATGCGAGATTAGTGCACATCCAAGCAACACTAAATAGGGAATTTAGCAGGCCTAAGTCTGAATCATAGTCGATTGTTGGATTCAAAGAAATCATGATGCAACCAGGCGAGATACCGTGGGAATTGGATCAAAGATTGAAGTGTCAAATCCATGAAGCCAATATGAATTTGACAGATGGACATCATCGCGAGTGGTTTGTGGCTTTGCCACTACCGCACTTAAGGAGCGCATTGTCGTAGCAAAAGCTAACAACTCAAGCAGAGGCCTTGGAGATTTCCATGAGACTACATGAGACTCTGATGGAAGATCCTAATCTAGGAGTTCAGCATATCCACACGCAATTGCAGAATCTGTGCCTTGAGATGAAAATCTTGAATCAAGATAGGACAGTTTGATCAGAGGTGCGTGAGGAGGTATGGTGTTTGAAATGAAAGAATCAGGGTCATGACAAAGACCACTACCCAATCTTTACAAAGTACCTTGTAGGAGGAGGACAGATGCCTTTAAGGCCAGAAGCTCAAGTAGGACCTAGCGTGGCACCTGTTTTATGGTTTTCTATTTGTTAGGTAGCCAGAAAACATGCCATGGATAACTGTCACTTGCTATAGAAGTATGTGCAAACTCCACAATAGTTGTTCTGCAATTTTTGCAGATCGGTAGGACATGATGAACATACCTACAGGAGTTATGAATTGATGATGGATAGAACTCCCACCTATAGGTTTCAAGCCGAAACGTGGCCCCTTGACAAGAATGAAGGGATAGTGCATACTGGATTTCAAGGGCGTGGATGAGGCCAAGGCGGAAGAGGACCTAGTAGAGGTTGCAGATAGTTGATTTGCTACAATTGCGGAGGTCCAGGACACTATGCCCGCGATTGCACTAATCCAACGCGCCCGTCATGCAAGTATTTCACACTGTTTGATCATGAAACATAAGATTGTCCTACGTTGATAGCTAGGATACGTGACAAAGGGGCACTACCACCTCCCTCGACTCATAACCTGTAGATGATGAGGTCTGAGTCATGCGAGGAAGACCCAAACATAAATATAGTGCTCCAAAGTGGAATTATGACAGGGGATGACAAGGGGAAACAGCTGGAAGACAGTACATGGGTTCGCAAAGCCCCGACAAAAGAGGTCGAGTTCGATTTGGAGCATGCTTGTGAAGCATTCATGGAAGCTAAGAAGAGCTTCACTAAGGCCTCCACTTCAAGAAGCAAGGATAAGCCTAAGCCAGAGATGGACCCATCTATGCTAACAACTTTCCTGGAAACCTGTATGAAGTTACTGCGCGACAGTAAGGCTGTGAAAGGGTTACAAGAACTTATCAATAGATGTGTTGGGACCACGCCAGGTGAACCGCACGTAGTTCACAAGATTGGAAAGCATAAAACAAGGAAGGGGTGTGAAATGAGACTCACTGCACAGATCAGAGAATATGAAATGGATCAAGTCATTCTAGATTTGGGATCAAATGCAAACGTTGCAAAACCTTGGGAGCGAATGGGGAGACCTGTGCTGCAATGGTCTCCAATTCAGCTAAGGATGGAGAATCAAAAGAAAATAATACCCATGGGATGGCTACAGGGAGTGACCGTGGATATTGAGGGAGCGAGTGCACTGGTAGATTTTGAAGTAATAGAGATTGTTGATGACAACAACCCATACCTTGTGCTCTTGGGAATTGACTGAGCTACTGATATGAATGGGGTAATCAATCTGAAGAAGCAAAAAATGATCTTTGAGAAGAAATCACTCCGCATAATAATACCACTAGATCCTGCTAAAGGATCGCGCTATACAGAGCCAGTCTATGATTATGAGAGTGATGATGATCTGGACTGCATCGATAAGATAACAAAATGAAACCAAGACTGGCGGAATCCCACCACGGATGGGTGGATTATATGGGAGCGCGATAGCTCCTGTGATTTGGATTCCAACGAGGAAATAGAACACTGGCAGAATCAGTTACATGAAGTAACTACACTGAATTGCAATATGATGACCAGGTCAATGCGTTGTGTGTCGTCAGAGGTAAGAATTCTGCATACTTGTGATGGGATGAATGAGGTAGATATCTTTTTGGATGCATTCTAAAGGGAAGTGCCAGAAAAACAACGCTTCCAGGCCTTAGCCTGGACACTACGCGCTACGCCCACAAGATGGTGGGGTACACACAAGGGGAGTTTTGATGATTGGCACGAATGTAGAAAAATGATGCAAACATGATTTGGGAAGCCTAAGATGTGGCAGATAGACAAGTATGATGGGTAGAATGATCTGCATGTGCATCTAGCCAAATGGACACAGGCTTATGGAGAAAAGCCAACAACCAGAGTGGGTTCACATATTTTGTCATACCTTGGATGTTATCCCAATGAATTGGTATGTAGAAACAAAGCTTCGCCATGGGACAGGTGAATGGGATATCAAAGGATTCATGATGACATTTAGTTTTGAGGACGGGTTTGACGGTATTGATGGAGTGCTACAAGAGGTGAAAGCAGCCATCTTTAGGATACCACGGGATCCTTTAGAACTCACGCAGCCTGAATGGGCTACTTAGCTGAGTCGCGCGCTGGAATGTTATAATGTAACTACTAAAGAAGAGGATGAGGATCCGCGAAGATTAACATTCTAGAGACAAAAGGCCACGATGAGGTTCAGGGACCATAGATTGAGAACCTTGATATAACCATGCTAGTAAAAACTAGACATGTGAACATTAGTACAGAGGTAGAACCCAAGTTCGCGAAGATTGGAGACTACTGGGACGATGCGACGATGGATAAAGTCACTGAATTACTCTGCGAATATTAGGACTTATTCCTTACCAAGTTTACTGATTTGAAAGGAATAATCGGAGATCTAGGAGTGATGAAGATCACACTGAAGCCCGACCCAAAGCCATTTAAGCAGAGGCCTTACCACCTAAATTCAAAATACAAGGAGAAGGTCAACTTAGAGCTAGAAAAAATGCTCACAGTAGGCATCATTGAGCCTGTGGAAGATTCTGATTGGGTCAGCCCAATGGTGGTGCAAGAGAAGAAGCAAAAGGATGAGATAAGGATATGCATGGATCTTAGAAAGTTGAACGATGCCTATGTGCATGATCATTTCCCTACTCTGTTCACAGATGAAGTGTTGGATAATGTAGGTGGCCTGGAAGCATACTGCTTCACTGATGGGTTCTCTAGGTACCACCAAATCAAAATCGCGCTAGAGGATAGGAGCAAGACAACCTTCACAACTGAGTGGGGTTACTTTCAATATACTGCAATGTCATTTGGGTTGAAGAATGCGCTTGCTATCTTTTCGCACGTGGTTGTTACGACATTTAAGGAATTTATTCATAAGTTCCAAGAGGTCTATTTTGATGATTGGACTGTATTTGGACTGGTTAAGTGCCATGTAGCAAGCTTGCGCTTGATGTTGGATGCCTGTTGAAGATACTAGATCACGCTCAACATCAAGAAGTGTCTGTTTTTCATTCCTTTTGGGAATTTATTAGGGCATGTGGTTTGCAGACAAGGGTTGATGGTAGACCCCACAAAGATTGTGGTGATTCTAAACTTGGAAGTGCCATGGAGTGTGAAACAATTGCGTGCTACCTTGGGACATACAGGATATTACAGAAAGTTTATCAAAGGCTATGCCCAGATCATCGCATTGACGGAAAAATTGTTGGAGAAGGATGTCTCTTTTTATTGGAATAATGACTGTAAGAAAAGCTTGGATATATTGAAAGAAAAGATGGTTACCATGCCGATTCTAGTCTTCCTAGACTAGAAGAAAGAATTTCATGTACATGTTGATGCGTCATGTATAGCGCTAGGAGAAGTACTACAATAGGATGGTGAAGAAGGCTTGGACCACCCTATCGTATTCGCAAGCCGCAAATTATCCAAAGAAGAAAACAACTATTCCACCACTGAACGCGAGGGGCTAGCTATGGTGTATGCACTCCAGAATTATCGACATTACTTGCTAGGGGGTCACTTTAAGATGTATACAGATCACTCCATGCTAAAGTACCTAGTCAATAAGCCTATGTTGGGGGGCGCATCTTTAGATGGCTCTTATTATTCCAAGAGTATGATTTTGAATTTGTTGTGAAGCATGGATGATTGAACATGGGACCTGACCACCTATCGTGCATCGAGAGAAGGGAGGAACCTACTAATTTGGAGGAAGGATCACCTGTTGTGCAACTCTTTGTTATATGCATCACGGATGGACATTTCGAGGACATAATACACTTCCTAACAAATGGAACTGTACCAGAAGGATAATCTGTCCAGCAAAAGAAGGAATTAGTGGTGCGCGCAGAAAACTTCTCTGTCATTGCTAGGAATCTATACAAAATGGGGTATGATGAAATACTGTGAAGGTATGTACCTGAATTTGAATGAAGCAGCATCCTCACAGACACTCATGGGGTGCTGCAGGAGGACATTATGCAGGAAGATCAACTGCGCAGAATATTCTACGCACAGGGTTGTGGTGGTCAACCCTTCATCAGGATTCAAAAGCATATTGCAAGGCATGTGATGTATGTCAAAGAATAGGCAGGCCATTGTGGAGAGATGAAATGTTTTTGAATCCACAAATGACATTGCAACCTTTTGAAAAATGGGCAATAGATTTTGTAGGACCTATTCAGCCTAAAGGAAAGACAAGTGCGAGGTACACTATCACTATGACTGAGTATTTGACTCGTTGGGAAGAAGCGCAACTGGTGAAGGATTGCATGGGCGCGACTGCCGTAGAGTTTCTATTTGAACATGTACTGATGCGATTTGGATGCCCAAAGATTTTGATGAGTGATCGGGGTACGCACTTTCCGAACAGAACGATCAGTGCACTGGCAGAATAATTTTAGGTGTATCATCAAAAGAGTACGCCTTATCACCCACAGGCTAACGGGACAGTGGAGGCATTCAACAAAGTATTAGAGACTGTGCTGACCAAGGTATGTAATGCTCAATGAAGTGATTGGGACCTACGCATACCTGCAGCATTATGGGCTTATTGGATGATGTGTAAGAAGTTAACAGGATAGACACCCTTTAGGCCAGTATATGGGGTTGAAGCAATGATGCCTATGGAATACATCATGCCTAGTCTGCGCATAGTAGCACTCATAGGTATGACAGATCACAGGGCCTTGGAAGAAAGGCTCACACAATTGGATGAGCTCGAAGAAGAGAGATTTTTGGCTGGATTTCACTAGCAAGTCCAAAAGCAACGGAAAAAGGCATGACACAACCGACATATTAAGCTGTGCACCTTTAAGGTGAATGACTTGGTTCTATTATATGATAGTAAGTTTGATAAATTTCCTGGCAAATTCAGAATTCATTAGTTGGGGCCCTATGTTATTAAGGAGATTACCAACGGTGGCATGGTCCAGTTGGTTAAGTTGAATGGAGATACCTTCCCAGGAAAAGTGAATGGCAGTTGTTTTCAGCCATACACAGGTGGCTCAGCCATCTAACTAGCCAATAGAAGCACAGTCTTAGCGCTCCAAGCAGCTAAAAGGAGAGGCACATGACTATAAACTACACTGTCGAATTTGGAGCGTTGCGTGATTTCAAGACTACGCAATGCAGCGAAGTGTCATAGGGTCTGCGATAGCGCGAAGAGAGTTGTGGTTGCACGTAGGTCTGCCGGAAAGTGTTTAGTCAATTTAGTATGTCCTAAATTGCTACATTAATTATCAATCCGGGAGTCGTAAACTGATGAAGTGTGGCACACTATATGTGCAAGACAACCTCTTTCTTACTTTTTATTGTTTTCAATTTTTATTTTTTTTGGGGGTTTTATCTTCGTTTATCTCCTAATGTGAATGGAAATCCTATTCCTAAGTTTTGAGAATACTTTAGAAGGCAAGTATGGATGTAGATTTTAAGGAAATTATGTCCTTTATGATGATTTTTAGAGCTTAACACTTCAGAGGATCTCAAAACATACTAGTGATGAAATTAGTACTTAGACAAGAATGGAAATGTGTTGCTATTCAAATCAAAAAAATGATGAACTACTGATCATGAAATCACTATCTCTTCTTCTCATCTAAATATAGAACTAAAATTTAAGCTATTGCACTCAAACAAATAAAAAACTGCAAACTAATAAAAGTAAAACCAATTCACTTCACTTATAGTCCGATAGCTCACCAAGTAGCTTTTCGAGGTTAAGCCATGGCTCTGGAGATAACGTCAATAACATGAGCAATTGATATCTAAATTACCTACTTGCAAATGAAAATAAAATCAAGTTACTTCACTTATAGTCCGATAGCTCGCCAAGTAGGTTTTCGGGGTTAAGCCATGGCTCTGGAGATAATGTCAATAACATGAAGAACCTGATATCTAATTGCAGAGAAATAAAAGTAAAATCAAATCACTTCACTCATAATCTGATAGGTCACCAAGTAGCTTTTCGGGGTTAAGCCATGGCTCTGGAGATAACATCAATGACCTAAAGAACCTAATATCTAATGGCATAAAAATAAAACTAAAATCAAATCACTTCACTCATAATCCAATAGCTCGCCAGGTAGCTTTTCGGGGTTAAGCCATGGCTCTGGAGATAACGTCAATGACATGAAGAACCTGATATCTAAACTAAAATCAAATCACTTCACTCATAATCCGATAGCTCGCCAAGTAGCTTTTCGGGGTTAAGCCATGGCTCTGGAGATAACGTCAATGACATGAAGAATTTGGTATCTAAACTAACTAACAAAGCAAATGAATAAGACTGAAATCAAAGCATAACTGAAATTGAAAAGCTAAGAAAAATAAAGTCAGCAGAGAGGCCAATCTCATGTCACTAGTTATTGCAAAAATTGTATGAAAATGCCTGGGCCTAGCCTATCTTGAAACACACTGATCAGTGTTAGAAAAAATATACAATGCTTGAAAAATCATGTACAGGAATGAAAAGTTAACATCATAACTAAAATATGAAATATACACAGGTGAACAAACTATGAAATATCTACAATGGAAATAAGACAACAGCATATAAAAACTTTACAAAAATAAAGAAACAAAACCTCAGCTAGCAGGGGCCCTCTGCACGGCCTTGGTTAACACGTTGTCATTCTGAAATAACGCTCACACAGTCATATAAAATAGATTCTTGTTATATTGCAAAACAGAGGAAGGATCCTCTCGTTACAACAGCAAGACCAATGTCACGGCACAGTACATGAAATAACAGCAAGATTACATCCAAAAAACTAACTACATGTATTTGCAAATGTGTTACTTATAAAATGAAATTACATAACAGTTTTCCTATGAAACACCTTCAGCAGAGGACACGTAAAAAGACAACATCCGTGAGCTTAGCATGATGGTTGCCATGATCATTCAATCTATCAAAAGGTGGTTGTTGTATTTGCATCGTGGAGACATTCTACAGCTGTCAAAATGAATCCATGGATCTAGGAACAGTCTCGGACCCTTCACATGTTGAAAACAGAGACCTGTTTGTCATAGAACTCCTCGTTTGACCATCATTTGACCAAGGCTTTCCACTACGAATTTGGCTGAACCAATAGGACCTGGTCCTTGTCCAGATCATTCCTGAATTGCCCACGTGCCTTGTTTAGCTTGATGACACCTATAACCTAGAGATCAACAAAAATAGTTGCGGAATCTCGAGTCAGCTGCAGAAAGTGGATGCATTCCGCAGCTGATGAGAAAAATCTAAGTCAAGTAGCAAACACAAAAATATAGTTAGAACACCACTTAAATGCACTCTCGGAATTAATATGTAATGATCTTTGATAGCTTATGAGGTACTGGTGAGGGGAAAGAGTCTAGGAAAGTGTGTAGAAGAGATGTAGTTTTAGGGCTCAACATACCCCCATTGTGAAGGTGTTGCATGTCCCCATGAAACCAAAACTATGATCATCCTCTCTTCAGTTCATGTGTTCTGAGACCTCTACTAACACATCCAGTCTTCTTTTCTTCTTTCTTGGTACCACTGTCATCCTAGGCTTTTTCATTAGACACCTGAATTTGAGGTTGATAAGAGCTCTGCTCAACCTCTTGCTCTTTTTCTTCAATTTCCTATTTTTCTTCTGCCACAGCCGAAGATGCAACATGGTGTTGTCGTGAATAATTTTATCCAACCTACTCTATTCTTTCAATGTTTCATTTTCTCTTTTGATGTGTCTATTCAGGACTTCCAGTTCAAAAACTTCCTATTTTAGTGAGTGGATTAGAGCTTCCTATGTTGTATTAGGCTGGGTAGATGAAGTGCCTTGATCTATGGTAGTCTTCTCCAATGACTCACTAAAATCATACATTTCTTACTGGTTTGGATCTATCTTAGGTGTAGCCTTTCTTGGGCTGACCCCAAAATCTGGTTGAAAAGGACTGATCTCAATATTTGGTTGAGAAAAAGGAGAATGTTGTGGGCTATGGCTAGGAGAGATTGCTGGAGACTGTTCTGTTGTTTCCTCTCCTAAGTCAATGAAGTGGGCCCCTTTAGTTTGTACTTTTTTTTGTTTTCCTTTAAGTCTGGAGCTTCTCCTTAGATTCTGTGAGCTGGTGTCTCCTTTCTCCACACTTTGTTTTTCTTTCCCTTTCCTCTTTGCTACAGCTGACTGTTCCTTAAGGTAAATTAGTCTTTCAGAGAGTATTTGATCTTCTTCTGAGGAAGGTTCTAGGGTTTGATAGGAAGCCTCAATATTTCTTTTCTCCTTTAGTCCCCCTTTCTCCTACTTTTCTTTGTTGAGCTACTTTCAGGTGTTTTAGGTGGGTCTTGAAAGAAGTTTCTAATCAAAAATTGTTCCCAAGTATCCTTTCTTTCCTTTAACTGTTTTTCAATCAACATTTTAACAAGGCCGTGATGGTAAAGGTGGGGCTCTACATCATCCAAGTTCTTTTGTATAGTTACGGACATATTTTTCAGGCTATTCAACAGAAAATAAGGCAAATTGATGGTTTGATTTTCTAGAAAATTGATTAGTAGCCGGGTGTGGTACATGTACATGGACCCAAACTGTCCTTCACATGTAATAAACTTCTGGATTATCAATAATAAACTAGTCCACTTTTCCTCTAAAGTAGAAATAGGGATTCCACGTTTGAAGACAGTTATATCCATACCTGGGTTATGCAAAATAATCCTCCAGGTCTTCTCATCAAAGTTTTTGTTTTTGAACCATCGTTCCCCTTCCTGTGGGAGTTCCATTGTTGTTGCGATAGATGCCTCTGAGACTAAGAATTTAAGATCTCCAACCTCAACTTCTATGCCATTAAAATACCTTGCAAATGTCTTCGTGACTTCTTTATTGTGACCTTTGAATTTCTGGATGAACTGCAGCCACCATGCCTTCCTTAATATACTTTTCAATTGTGGATAACCCTCCATGAAATTAGGCATGTCCGGTTCTGTTCTTACCAGAAGGCCCATTCCTTCCTCTGCCTTGAAAATACATCTGTGAGTGATGGACTATGAGTAATGGATTGACGGAGGTGAAACGGTTGATGGAAGAACAAAGAACAGGTAGTGAAAATGAGTTCACAGAGTGGAGGCTTATGTGAACAGGCCAGAAATAATAAACACAACTTCAATGGGATAGTATGGAAATAGAGTGAGCCCGGTAGAACTTTGAATTAGAAGACTGTGGAATAGACGTTAGCATGCTCACAAAATGGCTACGGAATTTGTGCGGTAGGAAAGAGCCGTGATCAAATAGATTACTTCCTCATAATTACCCAGTTCAATAGGTGGAATGTCAAAGTACAATTAAACACGAGTTAAATTCAGAGGTGGAACATGAGGCCGTTAAAAACTAATGCAAAGTTCATGGTGGAATTATGTAAAGGCCATGGAGCGGTTATGAAAGCTATCAAGGCGAATCATTACACATAATGGAGCCGGTGGTTTCGTAACTATATAGAATGTGCTTTAAAATTCTATTTGAAATGAACTTTGCTCGTACCTTAGAATCTTACCACTTCAGTCCACTAACCTTTGATTGGTTGCTTCCTGTTGGTGCTTTTAGATGCTTTATATCTTCAAACTATTTTCCTTTGTCATACCTGCATTTGGTTCTCATTATTATTTGGCTAACATCTGACTGTCAGTGCTGAATAATAGAGTGTTAGCTGCGGAATCAACAATCAGCTGCGGAATCAGTTTTTAGCTGCGGAAACAGGATTCAGCTGCGGAAACTGACACAATGAACATATGACTGAATGGAGATGGATGGAAATGAATGATGACTGAGTGAATGAAAATTGGTCATGAAAAGGCTTTTATTGGTGGAATGTGATGATAAAATGGAATGAAATGAAGTGAAGTGAAATGAAATGAAGTGAAGTGGAGTGACATGAAACTATGAATGAAATGAGAAGGATTTTTTTTGAAAAATATGGGGCATCAGAATTTTCTGATTTTCACCCTGTATTTTCTGTATAAGACTGCCAATCATTGATTGGTTTTCAGGGTTATACAGGGTTTTTTTTTGTTTTTGTTTTTTTTAAAGAAAAGAACAAGGACTAGGCTGGTGGAGAAGAAGGATTCTTCTTCACCAACTTTATTGCAGAATTATCTTGCAAGATTTTGACAAATTCCTCCTTTGAGAGTGGCTTATGATAGACTTTTAATCTGTGACCATTCACAATCAGAGGAGTTTGATATTCATCAATGGCTTTGATTCTTACCGCTCCATTGCTAAAGACTTTGTCGATCTCATATGGTCCAAGCCAATGAGTCTGAAATTTACCTTTGAAATCTTTGAACTTGGAATCAAATAGCAATGCCCAATCTCCTTCTTGAAACTTTTTCTCCTTGATGTATTTTTCATGCCACTTAGCTTTTTGATATTGAACTAGATCAGTTCTTAGGATTGCTTCTTGTCAGATCTCATCTAGTTCATTCAACTGCTCCATTCTATGCTTTTGGGCTTCTGATAGAACCATTCCCAATTGAACTGCCATCTTGAAAGTTATAACTTGGAACTCAATGGGAAGCAGAACTTCTTTCCCATAAACAAGCTCATAGGGAGAATGTCCTATTGTATTCTTCCATGTAGTTCTGTAAAACCATAAGGCTTCGGGAAGCCTTTCTGCCCAATCTCTTCTGTGTAAATGAATAGTCTTGGTAATGATGCCTTCAATAACTTTGTTTGTAGACTCCACTTGACCATTTGATTGCAGATGGTAAGGAGTATATTTTATGTGCTTGAACTTGTACTCTTCCATCAGCTTCTCCACCAGTTTGGATGTGAATTGACCTCCCTGATCTATCACAATTTCTCTTGGAACACCAAAGCGAGTAAAAATATCCTCATAAAGAAAACTAACAATTGAATGCTCAGTAGCAGAAAATAATGCTTTGGCTTCTACCCATTTAGTGACATAATCAGTACATACCAATATATACTTTCTTTGTTTAGATCGTGGGTTAATAGGTCCAATGAAGTCTAAAGCCCATTTTTCAAAGGTTTCGATGAGTACCTATGGTTGTAATGGCATTTCATTTGAGAGGGTAGGTTTCCCTACTCTTTGGTAGTTGTCACACCTTTTGACATATTGTTTTGCATCTTTGAAGAGGGATGGCCAATAATATCCTAAAGAGAGGATTTTATAGGCTGTCCTTTTGTCAGCAAAGTGTCCATCGCATGGTTCATCATGACATGCTTTGAGAATATCAGGCATTTCATCTTCCCTAACACATCTTCTTGTCACAAAATCTGGCCCTGTTTTAAACAATTCGTTAGAAATCCATGAATATTTTGAACTCTCCTGAATAATCTTTCATCTTTCACCAGGAAATAAATGTGGAGGTAGTTTCCCTGTAACTAAATAGTTAGATATATCTACATACCAAGGAGTCTTAGTAGTTACTGCAAATAAATATTCATCAGGAAACTTGTCCTCTATAGGAGAATCTTCTTTAGTATTCTGAATCCTATACAAGAAATCAACTACTATATTTTGTTTCCCTGGTCTATCTAACACAGTAATATTGAATTCCTGTAAAATTAGGAGCCACCTTGTAACTCTGCCATTAGTAATGGGTTTTTTCATTAGATATCTAATTGCAGAAAGATCAGTATGAATTAAAGTTTCATAGCCTGTTATATAATGTCTGAACTTATTGATTGCATGAACAACAGCTAAGAACTCTTTTTCAATCATAGTATAGTTCAACTCAGTAGGAGTTAAATTTTTACTGGTATAGTAAATCGCATAAGGAACTAAATCTTTTTGTCCCAACATAGCCCCTAGAGCTGTATTTGAAGCATCTGTAGAAATATGGAAAGGGAGTTTCCAATTTGGTCCTCTCAAGATAGGCACTTCAGATATTCTTGTTTTCAAATTTTCAAATGTTGATTGGAAATCAGGACCCCATTTGAATTCACAATCTTTTGTAAGAAGTTTGAAGAGTGGAGATGCTATTTTGGTGAAGTTTTCTATAAATCTTCTATAATATCCAGTAAATCCCAGAAAACTTATAACATCTTTTTGACAATTTGGAATAGGTAACTTGGAGATGACTTCAACTTTTGATCTATCAACTTTAATCCCATCCCCTGAAATATATGTCCTAAAACATACTCAGTAAACATTATAAAGATTTCATAGCTTAATGAAGGTTTGTTTCTTTACATCTTTAAGGACTTTTTCCAAATTTTCTAAGCCCTTTAAACGAATCACATAAACTGTAAATCATCAATATACCTCTAACAATCATGGATTAGAGCAGAAAAAGTTCCTAGATTCTCTTGGATGTTGCGGTGCATTAATAATCCAAAAGGAAGCATCGATAGAAAAAAGCTCCCAAGGACAGGTAAATGTGGTCTTATCCTGATGTCAGGTGCACTGAATTTGATTATAAACACTAAAACCATCTAGAAATGAAAAGTACTTTTTGCCTGCTAATGTATCTAATACTTGATAATAAAGGTAAAAGAAAAGGATCCTTCAAATCTGGCTTTATTCAATTCCCTATAATCAATGCATACCCTCCATTTACCATTCTTTTTGGGTACTATAACCAAAGGAGAAACCCATCGGCTATCTAAAATTGGGTAAATGAAGTTTACATTGAGTAGTTTTTGGAGCTCTTCTTTCACTATCTCCCTAAGATTTGAATTCATCCTTCTCTGAGGTTGTCTGATTGATCTACTATTTTCCTCGATATAGATATGATGGATGCAAGTCATAGGGTCAATACCTTTCATATCAGTATACTCCCATGCAAATGCAACAGAATTTTTTTGCAAGATTTTGGTTAGTTCTTCCTGTTGTGACTTTTCCAAATTTTTGTTGATATTCAGTGTTTTACCTGGAAAAATCTCAATGGTAGAACTACCAAAATCTTCCATAGAGTAAAGATACATTTGTCTTGACAATAAATATTCAATACCAGAATCTAACTGAAAACATGTGTGATCATATTCTGAAGATGTTTCAAAATTTTCTAATGTGTTCAATATTTGACTATCTTCACTAATTTCAGAGATAGTAAAGATAGGTTGTATAATATCTTCATCATTGACCCATTCATTGTCTCCTACTTCTGTAATTGCTTTTTCTGGAGGATACAAATTGAATTTCTTTGTCGAACTACCATAAAAAATGTACATATCCCTAGATCTACAACTAATGAAAGCATCAGTTGTGGCTAACCAAGGTCTTCCTAAGATGGGTGGGTGCCCTCCTAAATTACTCTTGGGAGTCAAAATCATGAAATCTACTGGATATTCCTAAGAATCTAAGGAGACTGAAATATCTTCTAGTACATCATCTAGTTTAATTATTGATCTATCTGCAAGTTGCAGTAAGGTGGGTGTAAAAAGAAGATTAGGAAGTTTAAGTTGTTCCATAGTTTGTCTACTTATAACATTTATAGCAGCCCCTAAGTCAATCAAAGTATTTGGAATTTCTACCCCATTTATATGTGTCTTGACAATTGGACTACCTGGATCCACATACGTCTGCATGGTAATTTTTCCCATCATGATATCTGCAATTTTTCTTACCAGGTGGATTCTTCTTGTATCTCTTCGTTTCCTTCCTGGTCTTTTGAGACTCAACTCCTTTATTGTTTTTGCTAGAATAGGAATCTCTCTAATGGCTTGTAGCAAGGGAATCTTGATATAGACATTCTTTAACTCATCTAGAAAATCATAGTCAGGCAACAAGATTTGTTTTTCCACCCCTTTGTCAATTTGTAATGTTTCAGGGAAAGGAGGTGTGGATGAAGATGCAGGTTGCTCAACTATAGGAGTTGTGGGGGTTGCTATTTTTCTTTTTCTTTTTGAATGATTGGGTTTTGAAGAGATGCTTCCTCAAAACCTTTATTGACTTTAAGAGAATCCTCCTCAGAGGTACCTTGCTCTTGAACATCTATAGAAGGTTTTTCTAAAACTCTACCAGATCTGAGTTGAACATCATTAAGAGGAACAATCATATAGGTAGGAAATTGTTGTCCTTCTACCATGTAAGCATTATGAGGATTTTTTTTGTTGGGATTTGGCAATGGCTAAGCTGGTAGTTGATTTGTCTTTTGTTGAAATGGAAGAAAGGGTTGAGAATTTGGATTTTGTTAAGAAGGTTGTTGTTGTGGAAATGGCAATGAAATTTGTGGGTTTTGATTTGGAAGTTGTGGATTTTGTTGATTTTGAAAAGATGAAGGATATTGATAAAATCGAGAAAATCTCCCATAAGGATTTTGCATCCCTTGTGCCCATGATTGATATGAATTTTGAGGTTGGGGCCAAGGTTGTTTCCAAGAATTCCAATTTGGCAGGAGCTGAAAGTTCATAGGATTGTTAAATCCTTGATTTTGTTGCCCCTGCCAAGGTCTTCTTGAAACAAAACAGAGGGATTCTACTGAATTTGGATCTTCCTAAAAGACAGCTTTGAGCCCAGGAATTGAAGGACAATCCTTGGTCTCATGACTTTCTGAGCAAATCATACATGTTTCTACAACTTTTGCATTCAAGGGGAATTCCCTTAGAGCATGTTTCTTTCTACATTTTGGACAAAAGATGGCCAAGGAATCAGCTTTTGCTTTCTGCTTGTTTTGTATTTTAAGGGTGTCTAGTTGTTCACTAAGGCTCCCTAGAATATCAGTTTTGAACTCATCAAGCATATTTCCAATCTCTACCCTACTTACTGATCCAGTTGCAGATTTGTTTGCTCTAATAAGAGAAGGATCTCTAGGCCCTTTTCCCGTTTTAGATTTTCCCCTTGAGAGATGGACACATAGTTCTGCGATTTCACGAAGTGGAAGTTGAGAAATATCTCCCTTCCCCATCATGTTTAAAATATCTATCCATTCATCTCTAATGGCTTTTAATAGAAGGGTTTTCAAGGTTTCCTCATCTAAATTACTCATTTTTGCTCTCTTTAAGTTGTATTGAAATCTTTCAAGTAAATCCTCCAAGTTTTCATATTCTTTTTGCATCATCTTGAATACCTCATCCTTATGATTGGTGGGCATACAATAATCCAGGTATCTATCCAAAAATGTTTGTTTCATATCATTCCAAGTCCTAATAGAATGAATGACTAATCCCATGAACCATTTCAAAGCAGCTCCTTCCAATGTTGAATGAAACAGTTTTAGTTTTCGAGAGTATTCCATATAGTCATAGGTTCGGCACAAGACTTCAAACTCAAATAGAAATGTTTCAGGATCCTCACTTTGCAACCCATAAAAGTTTGGGAGGATAGATGGTGAAATGTTTTTCATTGTTGTATGAGTTTCCTCATCGGCTATAGGGAATCCAAATGAGTTATATCCTTCCCTATTTCCCCCATTATTACATCTACCTCCTCCATTGTTGCCTCCATTATTTCCTCTTCCTCTACCTCTACCCCCTCCTCCAAATCCATCTACTACTTCCTCCGTCATGATAGTTTCCTCAGAATCTTCTGGTTCTTCTATTAATGGTGGATGAGAGAGAGTTTCTCCCTTTCCCTCTCCTTCAGGTGATTCTACTTCTTTGATTACAATATGTTCCCATGTAGAAGTGAAGAAAGGTTCTTCTGCTAGATCAGATTTAGTAGATAGCGTGGGAGAATATCCTAATTCAGCTACTGCTCCTTGAATTACAAGAATCCTAAGGCTAGGAGTAGATGGAGGTGTATCTTGTCTATGCCTTGAAGTAGCTAGAGTTGTGAAAATCGAACTCTTGGCCCTAGCTATAAACCTTTCCCTAGAATCTCTTGCTCTATGCTTGTCATTTTTTTTTATTTTTTTTTCCAAGTCGGGCTAATAATTCTCTTTCTGATCTTCTAGATCACACTAGGTGTAAGAAGAGAGCATAATCAAGAAATTATTGAACTAATAACTCTCTTTTCTGATCCTCCAGATCACACTAGGTGCAAGAGGAGAGCATACTTCAAGAAGTTATCAATTTTTCCCTTCTTTTCCTTTTTTTTTATGTAAGAGATCGGCTACCTAGTTACACTTCCCCGGCAATGGCGCCAAAATGTTTAATCAATTTAATATGTCCTAAATTGCTACATTAATTATCAATCCGGGAGTCGTAAACTGATGAAGTGTGGCACACTATATGTGCAAGACAACCTCTTTCTTACTTTTTATTGTTTTCAATTTTATTTTGTTTTGGGGGTTTTATCTTCGTTTATCTCCTAATGTGAATGGAAATCCTATTCCTGAGTTTTGAAAATACTTTAGAAGGCAAGTATGGATGTAGATTTTAAGGAAATTATGTCTTTTATGATGATTTCCAGAGCTTAACACTTCAGAGGATCTCAAAACATACCAGTGATGAAATTAGTACTTAAACAAGAATGGAAATGTATTGTTATTCAAATCAAACAAATGATGAACTACTGATCATGAAATCACTATCTCTGCTGCTCATTTAAATACAGAAATAAAAGTTCAGCTATTGCACTCAAACAAATCAAAAACTGCAAACTGATAAAAGTAAAACCAATTCACTTCACTTATAGTCTGATAGCTCGCCAAGTAGCTTTTCGGGGTTAAGCCATGGCTCTGGAGATAACGTCAATAAATGAGGAATTGATATCTAAATTACCTACTTGCAAATGAAAATAAAATCAAGTTACTTCACTTATAATCCGATAGCTCGCCAAGTATCTTTTCGGGGTTAAGCCATGGCTCTGGAGATAATGTCAATAACATGAAGAACCTGATATCTAATTGCAGAGAAATAAAAGTAAAATCAAATCACTTCACTCATAATCCGATAGCTCGCCAAGTAGCTTTTCGGGGTTAAGCCATGTTTCTAGAGATAATGTCAATGACATGAAGAACCTAATATCTAATTGCAAAAAAATAAAACTAAAATCAAATCACTTCACTCATAATCTGATAGTTCACCAAGTAGCTTTTCGGGGTTAAGCCATGGCTCTGGAGATAACGTCAATGACATGAAGAACCTGATATCTAATTGCAGAAAAATAAAACTAAAATCAAATCACTTCACTCATAATCCGATAGCACGCTAAGTAGCTTTTCTGGGTTAAGCCATGGCTCTGGAGATAACGTCAATGACATGAAGAATTTGATATCTAAACTAAATAACAAAGCAAATGAATAAGACTGAAATCAAAGCATAACTGAAATTGAAAAGCTAAGAAAAACAAAGTCAGCAGAGAGGCCAATTTCATGTCACTAGTTATTGCAAAAATTGTATGAAATGCCCAGGCCTAGCCTATCCTGAAACACACTGATCAGTGTTAGCAAAAATATACAATGCTTGAAAACTCATGTACATGAATGAAATTGTTAACATCATAACTAAAATATGAAATATACACAGGTGAACAAACTATGAAATATCTACAATGGAAATAAGACAACAACATATAAAAACTTTACAAAAAAAAAAAAAAAAACAAAACCTCAGCCAGCAGGGGCCCTCTGCATGGCCTTGGTAACATGCTGTCAGTCCGAAATAATGCTCACACAATCATATAAAACAAAGTCTTGTTATATTGCAAAATAGAGGAAGGATCCTCTTGTTACAACAGCAGGACCAATGTCACGGCACAGTACATGAAATAACAACAAGATTACATCCAAAAAACTAACTACATGCATTTGCAAATGTGTTATTTATAAAGGAAATTACATAACAGTTTTCCTATGAAACACCTTCAACAGAGGACATGTAAAAAGACAGAATCCATGAGCTTAGCATGATGGTTGCCATGATCATTCAATCTATCAAAAGTTGGCTATTGGATTTGCATCGTGAAGGCAGTCTACAGCTATCAAAATGAATCCATGGATCTAGGAATGGTCTCGGACCCTTCACGTGTTGAAAACAGAGACATGTTTGCCATAGAACTCGTTGTTTGACCATCATTTGACCAAGGCTTTCCACTACGAATTTGGCTGAACCAATAGGACTTGGTCCATGTCCAGATCATTCCTGAACTACCCACATGCCTCGTTTTTCTTGATGACACCTGTAACCTAGAGATCAACAAAAACAGCTGCAGAATCTCAAGTCAGCTGCGAAAAGTGGCTGCATTCCGCAGCTGATGAGCAAAATCTAAGTCAAGTAGAAAACACAAAAATATAGTTATAAAACCACTTAAATGCACTCTCAGAATTAATATGTAATGATCTTTGATAGCTTATGAGGTACTGGTGAGGGGAAGAAGTCTAGGAAAGTGTGTAGAAGAGATGTAGTTTCAGGGCTCAACAGAAAGTGACTGTTAAAGTCACTCTTCACGATTTGATGGTCGATTTGACACAAAATGGAGTGGAAGGAAGGCATTTAAGGTGATATTTATGGGTTAGATTCTTGAAAATATGCCACCAATCTAGCATTAATGGACCGAATATGGGGGGAAAAGTTGAATTTGAATTCAAAAGGACCTATAAATTACAAGTGGTTACCCAGCGAAAAACACCTGGCATTTTGAGAACTGAATTGTTGCAAGCTCAAGTATACATGAACAGAGACCTATTCGAGACTTTGAAAGCGAATTCATTATTTGAGAAACTACCAAAGACACTGCAAGAATTGTGGAATAGCAATATGTCCGCACCCGCAGAAGCCATGGACACAGGAGTAGTGACAGCTGAAGAATCCATGCTGGATATTGTGGTAGTAGAAGCCCTAGAGAGTGCTAGAATAATTATTGAGGTCCCTAAATCACCCAGAGCACCAAAACCTAAGAAGGATAAGCAAGCTACGATACTAGTGGGCGTCTCACCAAGAAACCCATAGAGGACCAAGCTCACCCTGCAGGAAAAGGCGAAGGACATTATTCTAGAGGCCGACGAGGAGAAATCTAAAGTAATCCTGGTGGAGGAGGAGGACAAAGAAGTGGAAGTTGAAACCCAGGGTACGGACCTTATTACCAAGCTACCAGAATATGTTCCTTTGCACAAGGGCAAAGCCAAAGTGCCGAAGGACATAGATGAGAGAAAGATCTCTCTGCAAACTCCATTTCTCCCTGATAATATTGTTTTGAGGGACCACACTTAGGGCGAGTTCTTGTATTGAAGTTTGAATTTTGGGACCTTCTGGATCATGAGAAATTCCCGCATTTAGTGACTGAGCACCTAATGTGACGACGGACTGACGCAACTGCCAGAATGATTGAATTGGAGCCACGCAAATGGCTCAAGGGTGTAGAGAGAGTTGGGTTGCTAAAAATTCTCTGGGTGCCGCATTACCACCATGCCCCAGTGACCGTCTTTGTCATCAGGTAGCTACTCTGCTTGGTGCATGATGGGTGTTTGTGGCTGGAGGAGCCCATTGCCATCACAGACCACTTGATTCATCGAATCACATGGATGCCCTACTGAGGGGAGGATCCAGCCAATATTTCATAAGGAAAAGTTGGTGAGTCGGCCCTCATGGAAGTGATGAATAAGAAGTTCAAGTTGGGGAAAAAGAAGTGAGGATATGCCATCTCTAGCATTAACAACCCCACAGTCAGGGTCGCGACACAAAAACTAGTAGGAAAAGTGATGTGAAAGTGCCACACAGATGAGTTGCCCGTGCCTGTGATTGCACTAGCAGCCCAATGTGCAGAAGGAGTCCAGTTCAACTGGGTGAACTATTTATGCAGCGAGTTCCTTGCGAATTGTCGCAAGGCACAGGAGCAGGGCAAAATGTTTCACTACATGTGGCTCATGTTGTCGATCATACTAGTGGCATGGGAGCTACCAGAAGCCAGTCGATTCCCTTTGGTCATGCTGGACCTTCCAAAGGCAGAGAAGTACACTTTGCTGTGGGCGACCAAGGATGCGCACTGAATAAGAGAAAGTAAGATATTTTGGGTATTAATGGAGATGAATATCTAGATGGGGATCAATTGCAAGCCACGGTTGTTGCCCATATTATATGCCAATCTAAAGATATTTTCAGAATTCAAAGTGGATTTCCACCATGTCTTTATCAAGGCACAGAAGGACCCTACAAAGACATGGCATAACCTCCCATCTCTGGTGACAGATGATGTGATTTTTGCAATCCTCGAGTCTTGTTTGTCGGAGTGGTGTGCTCCAGCAGGCTCCGCGATGGAAATAGATAAGTCTGCCATGCAACACAAGAAGGAAGAGACAAAGCTCTGAATGGTGCAGCTGGTGGAGAAGCGCAAAAATGAGGAAGCAACAGCTAAGGCCCAAGAAGCGCACGACACCACGAAATTGGTGGAAAAGCAGAAAATAGGAGGAGAAGAGTGTGAAGGACAGAAGTCACCTTCGCCTAGCACTCAGGTAGAAATAGAGACAGAACAAGGTGGCGTGGACCCGCAAATGATATCCACCCAACTCAAGCATTCACGACCATGAGAGTAGGCAGTGCCATGAAAGAAAATGAAGGCATCAAATACATCCTTCAACCCAATCACCCTCACTGAGGGGGATTTGCATGATATCGGAGAAACGGTGAGGGATGTCACGCAGAGGCTCTCTAATAGTTCGAAGAGCAACATCAGTTGGAATTGGGGGCTTTCCAGATAGATTTGTAGGAGTTTCAAGTACACACTCCATAGGCTAGCACATTGTCCACCAGCCTCGTGATCGGCACTTCATCTGCCGAGGAGATGCTATGCACAAGGGTGACCAACACGATAGTGATACTAGATGGGGCACTTACTGCAGAGAAGGAGGCTAACAGGCCCATGATTAGCAGTTTCAAAGGGTAGGATTGAACATGTCTGTGATCCCTAGGGAGATGTTGTACCTCTTACAGGATGGAGTCACTGTGGAACTCAGGGCCCGGGAGAGTCGCGCTCTACAGGTGATGAGCGAGTAGTGCATCAACATTGAAAATTTGGGCATGTAGCGCAATCACGCAATGGAGCAGAACAAGCTGATTATGCAGGTAGTAGAGGAAGCTTGTCGGATGGTCTCGGGGTTGGACATCCAGGAAGAAGAGCCGGTGGAGGCCCGTGTCCACAAGTTAGCCATAGGGGTGCACGATGCTTCAGTGAAGATGGCCAGGGTTCAGCTAGAGCTGAACCTGCAGATCGCAGAACTGTAGTTGAAGGCCCAGCCTTCAACTCTACTGGAAGTTAGAGAACAATGTACCACCGCTGTTACAACAACCATAGCGTCAGCTGACAGCACAGTGGTAGACTGCATGTAGTTGTTTGAACAGTCATTCAAGGTCCTAACCACCTTGTAGGAGGACCCGAATGTAGAGCACCTAGAGACAAAGGCACATGAGCTACAACAGAGGTATGAAGAGGTAAAAAGGACCATGTAGATAGTTTCTCTTACACAGAGGCTCGCATGGATGCAAGAGGCAAAGGGGCTAAAGGAACAGGTGGATGTCGCTCTGCATAAGGAAGCAGTTTTAAAAGTGCGCCTATAGCCATGGATGGATGAGGCTTACGCGATCACAACCTCCATTGACAGGAAGCTCGCAAAACTACAAGAAGCTTAGCAGAAGATTCAGACCAATAGTTCAATAGCAGTCATTGAACAATGAGTGGAAGAATTCCAGCACCTGGCCGCTCAGTGCGTTGCTGACATTGCAGTGATCCAAACAGAGCTGGGAAGTCTTCGCGCCAAGATCTACGCACCTACAGAGTGACTCAAGGGCAAGTCACAATGTTTGTGTTGGGGGCCTATTGGGCGCGGGATCCCCAAAGGGCAGTTTTGGGTCTTAAATCCCAAATTTTGGTCCAATTTTGTAATCCAAATGTAAAGGTTCTACATTTTGTGGTAGTAGAGAATGTAGTTGTTAAAGAGTCATATGGTTGTCTGCCCTTATTTTGAAAATGTAATGTCAGTTGTAGAAGATCTACCCATGGTCCACAGACCATGGGATTGTATAAATAAAGTTAAGCTCTAAGTAGATAGGCAGAAAACGAAGATAATTGAATCATGGAATAAGATATGACGTATGAGAGATAGCTCTGAGTAGAAGTCTAAGTTTTGGGTCATATCATAGGTAGAGGCTCTGCAGCTGAGTGCGTGGACCCCTGCAGCTGAGTGCACAGGGTGGTTTAAGTTTTTAATCATTCAAAATTATCAATAAAGAGAAGTATTCTACAATTTCTGCGTCTTTATTTCTTGTTTATGCATCTGCTATATTGGGTATAAATTCCACTTATAATGCTTATATGATGCACGAATTTATGTAATTGTGTTGGATAAGCGACTGCAAGTAGGAACTTCTGTTTAGGTGAAGCTAACTAAGATCTAATAATAAAACACTTAGCCTAGTTAGGAAGATATCGCAGTTTGCTACCTTCACAATGCGAAAGGACTTCAACCCCTAGTTAGGGTTGCACAGAAGATGATTGTACCCTTCTGTAAAGGTACTATAGGGTGGAACAGAGGGTTAATAGCCTGCGTGAAGGCAAATATAGCTGGAATAAAATGACATCACATCCATCGCAAGAGTGCAAAAACTTGGTTCTAGCATCTGCCCATACTGCTTTGGGTCAGACTTTAGTCCGCACTCCATGGGCTGATGCCAAAAGGGCCAGTAGTGTAGGGATTTGTTTGCCTAACTAATGTTGAACCTGGGTCAGACCCCCACAAGCCAACAAGAGGGATTGTTGAAGAAAATGTAACTAGGTTCGGTCTTCATAAATGTAATTTTGATATTTGTATTTATTCAAGAAAAGATAAATTATTTTTATAGTATTTGTCAATGAGTTTCTTGCTCATTGAAAATAGGTCAAGCACATTTTAAAGTGCTTCTAGAAAGTCAAAGTCAAAATGTAATTATGATGAGACCCTTTAATGACATGCTACATCATGAATGTCAATATACAAGGTCATGGGAACTCCTCCAAGACAAGTCAAATCCTCTCCTGGCATCAACGAAGTCTCCAAGCAGTAAAATAATGAAGAAAAGATGAATTATAGTGAAACTGCCAAGTTGGCCTAATAAACAGTCATGTTGGCTTGAAGAGCAGGGATGTACCTCTATTTATAGAGGTTGTCCACTCCTCAAAATCATAATGAATTCTCTCTGAAATCAACGAGGGTATAATTCAAGAAAAATAGTACTAAGGAGGACGAAGAAAGCCAAGGGAAAGGGTTTACAAGTGAAACAAGCAAGGAGGAAGAATGACGAAGAAAGGAGGTTTCCTGTTGTCATTACAGTAGTAACAAGTCTCTTGGTTTTGGGCTAAGAAACAAGGACCATAACGCCTCTCCAACTAGCGAAGAAGAAGGAAAAGACAACGAGGAGAAGGAGATTGTTTTAGGGTTTCTATCCATACATGCAGCAAGTAAACATTTGCAGATTTGACAGCAGAAGAAGGCAACAACATTCAATGTGTATCAAGGTCTACAAGGTTTCAAAAGGTAAGAAAATAAGACTCTCTCTATAACAAAGTAAAGAATCCCTAATGTTCTAGGTTTTCCTGACTTAGACAAGCAACAAAAGAAGGATGAAGTGCTAAGGAGAAAAGTGCCAGAAGACAGAGGTCCATGTACCAGAAGTTATAGTGTAGAAGGAGGAAGGATTTGATTTATGCTTGGAGGATATCCTATTCAAGGATCTAGGGTTTGGCAATTTTTCAAATAAGAAGCTTCAATAAGAGAAAACTTTCCAAGGGTTTTCCTCTCAATAGGGGAGAGGTTTTGTCCCTGGCAGAGAGCCAAACTTCGTGTTCTTGTTATTTTGTTTTGGTAGTAGTTTGATGAAGTACACACATATGCACTAATAATAATAAGAAGAAGCATAAGCTAACAAGAAAAGTAAAAATACTACAAATTATTATTAAGTAATGAAGAATCATCACAACACTACTTTTCCCTAGATTCTTCAACACTTGTCTCTCAGGATTTACCGCAATCCAAACCTTGATCACTAGGCCCTAAAATGAGATTTCTCCTCAAGATTTACCGTGTATCCTAACAAAACCAGTCAATGGATTCCTAGGCCTTTGGGAATGAACCTTGAGACCACCTCCACACCGGATTCCAAAATCCATCTAAAAACCAAAGCTCGACAACTTAAATAAACATCACAACATAACATGGCATCCAGAGAAAGGCTATGATAGGCTAAAATCAACTATCATAACCCGACAAGACCATGCCAACAATAGAAAGAGAACCATACACCAACATGAAAATCCATGCATGTCCAAACTAGCTAGGAAATCACACATGCAAAAGGTTACCTGCAAGTATTCTTGTTGAACTTGCTTGATCCTACTTTCCTTTCCTTGATCCTTTCTGGCTTTTACTTTCCTTCCCTTGCTTTCCATTTTCCTTTGCTCCAAACTAGAGTGCTCCAAGAAAACTCTAAGTGACCAAGAGAGTGAGAGAAAGAGAGAGAGAAGAATAATAAGAGAGCTCCCAACTTGAACTGGCTAAGAGCTTACACTATCAAGACCTAACACTGAGAAACCTGCCAACTGATCCTCAAAAGGTCTTTTATTAATGAGGCCTCTAATTTCTTCATTTTCCATTATTTTCCTTCAATTTCCTCCTCACATGCAACCTGTGACCTTTCACCTTTCTTTTCTCCTAATTTCCATTATTTTCATAAATAAATGTGCCAAAATGCCTTTTTCCCTTTTAAATCCTTTGCAATAGCCTTTGCCAATTTCCTTAGCCAAAAAACACATCTAGTGATGCCCACTAAGATATATTTTCCCAACCTTCATCTTGGAATATTTTTCCCTTACCCGTGGTCTCATTTTGCCTTTATTTACTTTTGTTACATGAAATTTTCATCAGGGTTGTTACATATAAAGGGTAGAAACTGGTTTTGGTCATGAAGGAACTTCTTAGAACACATAGAGGTCAAGAGGCTAGCTAAGAATACCACTTATTGCAGTGGTTCCTTAATGAAGGGTAGAATACCAAGTGAAAGCATATGATCATTCAAGAAGATGGTGACGATGGAATGAGAAAACCAAGGCTTATCTGGAAAAGATAGGCTGATAAAAAATGGAAATCATGTGGGATAAAATGGGAATGGTTTAGTTTTTGCATGATCTTAAAACATGGGAAACTATGCTTGAGAGTGGTTTCATTTGTACACAAGCTTGAAATAGAGAAAAGCTATGCTTTAAAGTGGTTTCAGTTTTACACAATCTTGAAACAGAGAAAAACTATGCTTGAAAGTGGTTTCATTTTTACACAAGTTTGAAACAGAGAAAAACTATGCTTGAAAAGTTTTCATGCCCCTAGCATAATGACTCAATTCTGGACACATGCCCCCCAAAGATTCATTTCATTCATCTAAGTAGACTATTGGTTACTAATAGGTAGATGGAATGAAGCTTTATTTACGAGATCAAATGAAAAACTTGACTTGGAATTTACGACATCGAATCAAAGACTTGAATTGGAAGGGGATATGTTTCATTTTTTAATGAGCTTAACACAATAAAATAACTATGATCATAGGACCTTGTTTCATTTTTTAACAATCTTGACATAAGAAATGGAATTCTACTTTGGGAACCTTGTTTCTTTTTTTAAGGAGCTTGACACAAGAAAAGGAAATTTTCTTTGGGACCTCTAGTTATATTAATCATGGCTCCCAGAGACCATGGCTTTCAAGAAGCTCTCATTATATGGGAGGACAATGTTCTGGAAGGGATACAGTTCAAAGGATCCAATGGAAATATTAATAGCTAGTGCCATGAGTACATGATGCACTACATCACCTACTATATCATTAGTAGACGTGGGCATGGAACATGTTGCCACATAATTAATCTATGGAGGGGGACATACCACTTTCATATAAGGACCATTTAGTGAATTTGGTTGATTTGGAGTCAAATTAGGACCAGCAAATGAAAGTTGTTCAATCATCACAATTATTCCTTCTTGCAGGAAAAACATCACACGAAATAGTGAAGAGACAAGAGATCCCATGTCATAAATATAGTCATGCCCAAGGAGTAATTTAAAATCCAAAGGGCCTTAGACTACCAAAACATATCTATATATATATATATATATATATATATATATATATATGTATATATATGTATATATATGTATATATATGTATATATATGTATATTATGTTTATATATATGATATATATATAGATATATATATATATGTATATATATGTAATATATATATATATATATATATATTATATATATGTATATATATATATGTATATATATATATATATATATATATTATATATGTATATATATATATGTATATATATATGTATATATATATGTATATATATATATATTATATATATATATATATATTATATATATATATTATATATATATATATCTATATATCTATATATATATATATATAGATAGATAGATAGATAGATAGATAGATAGATAGATAGATAGACAATATTTCCTCCCAAAGTAATAAGAAATTAAGGAACGATCCCTAATAGTTGACTCATTCCTCTATTTAAAGCCAATAGATTTTGGGTAACGCGCACAAGATGTAGGGACTCGAAAATTTTCTAAGCAGTTGAGGACTAAATACTAACAGATTCACCTTTTTCTATGATTTTTCTAGGTATGAGCATATTATAAGCTTTTACTATGATTTGGAATGGCATATAAGGAGGAAGACGATATCCTGTTAGTCGACTCCAATAAAAGGAAGCGACCATACTACTTGGAGGGGTTGTTGTGGGAATGAGAGAACTTCCCCCTTTTGCTATAGGAATGAAATAACTTTTCTCTTATGCTATGGGAATGGGAGGATTTCCCCCATATGCCATGGGAACATGAGGATTTCCCTGTTGTGTCGTTAGAATGGGAGGATTTCCCCTAATTCATTGGAACCTGAAGAAACGAGAAGAACCTGAGCGGTATGAACCTTCACTCTGTATGGGAAAGGTACGATCAACTGAAGGTGGAATTGATTCAATTATTTTCTCAACCTATGGTTTTTTGGGAATAGATTCATGGGATTCACGCTCAGAGAGAGTGGGATTGAATGGAGATGGATGATAATAAATCACTTCATCAACTAGTGGAGGATTGGGAAAAATCATTCGATAACTAGACGAAAGACGAGGCTAATAAGTTGTATTGTTTTCCAACACTTTTGAGGCTGCATCCATATAAGGAAAAAGGTGAATATGATGATTAAATTCACATAACATATAGGGAAACTTAATTTTACCCTTCTTTCCATGGATCGTATGATCAATAGTTGAAGGTTTGTCATTGGCATGATCTCTAGGGGTTGATGTGAGCCTGTGGACCACACTTCTAATACCTTGGGAATACCAGGACAATCTCTAAGAAGGTGGTCACCCTTACATAACTTTCAAGGGAATTTAACTTTATGAGGCTAATTCGAAGGTTTCTCCATACTAGTTGCATTCATAGCAATGTTAGCTTGGTTGCCCCCTGATCCAGGTGGATCTTCAGATACTATGGCATGAAAAATAAAATATCCTAACATCAGATTGAAGTGCTCTTCATCCTGATTCCAACGGTGCAAACGGCACTCCAATCTGAGTCCAGATGAGGAAGTTATGGCAGAAAGAAGATTTTCTTACCCCTTTGAAAAAGGAGGCATTTTCATGGTTTTAAGCCTTTTAAAGAGGAATCGCATCGAAAAACGTGTAGAGGGCGGATTCCACAACCTCCAATCAGCGATCGTCGATCTATTAAGTCGGAGGAAGGCAAGCAATCGGGGCATGTTATCGAAACTGGGTGGATGCGATTAGCAATTGCTATCAGAAATCGGAGGAGCAATCGACATCAGCATCAACGATCAATGAAGAGCTCGAGGTGCAACGATTGCGATCAGCCGACACCGATATTGGCGATCGGCGGTTGGAAATCCCCACTGATAGGACCTTTTCTCCAGCAATGCGCTGATTGTGATATGGGGGCCGGACCCGACGGATATATCAGCACGATTTGATAAATTTGAGGTCTGGGTCTTAATGTTTCGGTCGGGTTTTTTAGTGTTTTACAGGTATTTTATGTATTATTGTTTAAAATGATAAAAAGGCTATTTTTAAAGGGTAGTTATGCCCGACGATCCTTCACTCCACTGACTTTTATTATGAACTAAACGACCCTTGATTTCAGCGGCCTTTGTCCTAAAGAAGATTATAAAAGCCGATGATTGGAAAAGGCATGGGGGAGAGGATTTTCTGGCACACAGTTCGAGGCAGTAGCTTGTAGGAGGGTCGATTGATCATTTTTTCTAAATTGGGAAAATTTTATATGGTTTCTTCTCCTCTCGATGCCCCGGATGCAATGGTGTTGTCCATTTCTCCATCTGAGTTCTTCTTTTCCCAGCCATATTTTAGAATGGAGGTATAAGCCTCTTTTTATGTAGCAGATGATTGTATTCTCTCTTTTCATGCCATTTAATATATAAATGCCTCCCCATTGATCGAGCAGGGCTTGGAGACATATTCCAAGCTGGACAAACTTCGTTATCAAGTCTTTGTGTCTTCCTTCATGCTTTTATGTGCTTATGCTTCTTTTCTTGTGTACACATTAAGTTTTCTATGTTAAGCTGTAATTTTTACATGTGATTCTTTTCATACATCTATAAGCGAAAGTATCCTGGATCAAGTGGTATCAGAGTAGGTCCTTTTAGATGTGAATTGCATGTTTGTATGCTAACAAGAGATAGAATCCAAAGAGGGAAGGGGAATTAGAGCCTTTCGATTCTGAAGCAGGGCATGCACATCAAAGGAGAAACATGGGAGAAGATGATGCTCACCTTGAAGAGGAGTGCAATTTTTGCAAGACCTTCTATTCAATGGCAGAGAATATCAGTCAACTGGTTTTAAGGGTGGAGAAAGCATAGGAGAGTAACCCAGAAGGACAAGGTTCAACACATGGGAATGGTGGAGAAGAACCCCCTCCTTCTCCTTCTGGGAGTGAAGATTCTCCTTCCTCTCACCACCATAATCGTAGAAATTCAAAGGATGCGTCTAAGAAGCCTTTCTTTAAATTAGAGGTTAAATTTTTTCTTCCCATGTTTAATGGTGAAAGAAATGCAGAAAAGCTTAATAATTGGATTAGGTAGATTGAGGTCTACTACAGGTTTCAGAAGATTGTGGAGGATGAGGCAAAGATTCAGCTCACCTCTCTACGGTTGAGCAGCACCGCTCTCATTTGGTGGGATAGCAAATTGCAGCGCAATAAGAATGTGGGTAACCTCTTTTCCTCATGGCCTGATTTTATTTTTGCGTTAAAGGAACAGTTTTATCCCTTAGGATACAAGCAAAAAGCTTTGGTGAATTGGCAGTATTTAAGGCAAGGCAAAGGCCAGGATGTTTAGAGTTTTACAGAGGAGTTTAGAAAGCAAGCACTTAATCTAGGTATTGCACTTGATACACCTGAAGTTGTAACTAGGTATATTGGCTCATTGTATAGCTATATTAAGCATTCATTGTTGTTATTTGAACCAACCACTATTGACTAAGCCATTGTGTAGGATGATTAGTCCAGAAAGCCACCGTTCAAACCTCCCAATGGTAAATCAAAAGCGAAATGGAAAGGAAAGGAGAAGAAAATGGCAACAGCCAAAGAGGGAGAGCAACCATATTGCAATCATTGCAAAAATGAAGGCCACGATGATGATCATTGTTGGAAACAACACCCAGAAAAGCGTCCAAAGTAGTATGGAGAAAAATAGAAGCAGAAAACAGTGGCAACAGTGTAGCAAGACCTTGGATCAAATTCAGGAGATGAAGTGTTGGTCACAACAGCAGGAACAAAAGGTACTCTTACACCTCATGTTAATTTTGAATCGCATGAAGGAACTAGTTCTGTAAAGGAGTCCCTTCCTAATGACCGAAAGAGAATTGAGCTGTTTCATATCAGATTTGTTGTAATCATATTAAGGTAGAAACTCTGTTTGATACTGAGTCCCAAGCAAACTTAATTGTAGAATCCCTGGTAAAGAAACTCGGCTTAGAAACAAAACCACATCTGAAACCTTACCTGCATGGATGGATACATGATAAAGCAAAACTGAATGTCACCAAGAAATGTAAAGTCAAATTTGTGATCGTGTCTAAGCTAGTGGATGAAGTAGAACTGGATGTAATACCATTGGATATCTGTGGCATGGTGTTAGGGAGTCCATATCTGTATGATAGAAAGGAATTCTTTTTCCGTCATGAAAACAAATACCAAATCACAAAATATGGGGTAGAATATATAGTAAGGGATCATCAAAATAAAATCAATGCCAGCCTTGTAAGCACTGGACAAATGAAAAGACCGGTAAATTCCAATAAAGGTTGCATGCTTATGGTTGTAAGGGGAAAAGAGGCAGAATTAGCTGATGCTTTCCAGGGCTGTGATCAGGAACATAAACAGGAATTATTTGAATTAATTTCTAATTATGATGAGTTGTTTTAGGAACCGAAGGGATTACCTCCGAAGAGGGGAATCCAACATAAAATCCATTTGTAACATGACGCTCCTTTGCCAAATATTGGCATGTACAAGATGTCGACTATTGAGATGGAGGAAATCAAGAAACAGGTGCAGGAATTGTTGGACCAAGGGGTCATCAGGTCGAGCACTTCTCCATGTGGATCACCAATTGTCTTAGTCCCAAAGAAAGACGACACATGGAGGATGTGCGTGGATTACCGTGCGCTAAACAAAATTACAGTGAAAAATCGCTACCCTCTTCCACGCATTGATGACTTATTAGATCAATTAAAGAATGTTGTCTATTTCACAAAATTGGATTTTTGTAGTGGTTATCACTAGGTCCGAATCACAAAGTACGACGTGTGGAAAACCGCCTTAAAGACCAAACAGGGGTTGTCCGAATGGATGGTGATGCCATTCGGGCTTTGCAACGCTCCAGCCAATTTTACAAGAGTCATGAATGATCTATTTCGCCCTTTCCTTGATGAATTTGTTCTTGTATATTTAGATGATATACTTGTCTTTAGTAAGAGTTGGGTTGAACATGTGTGTCATGTAAAGAAAGTGCTTGATGTACTGAAAAAAGAAATTTTTTTTGTAAAGTTGTCAAAGTTTGAGTTTGGGAAAACCTCTTTGGGTTACGTAGGTCATATTGTTGGTCATGGTCAGTGGAAGATTGATCCCTCTAAAGTTGAAGCAATTATAAATTGGCCTAAGCCTACTAGTGTAACCGAGGTCCGCAGCTTTTTAGGTGCAGTCTAGTATTGGAGGAAATTTATTGCTAATTTATCTGTTATTGCAACACCTTTTCACACATTGACAAGTGTGAAATAGGTCTTCCAATGGGGAGGAACACAGTAGAAGTCCTTCGAAACATTGAAGGAAAAGATCAGCACCATGCCAATCTTGGCCTTTACCCAATCTTCCAACAGCCATTCGAGATCGAAACCAATGCCAACGGTTATGCCATGGGAGTTGTACTGATGCAGCACAAGAAGCCCATTTGTTACCATTTTGAGGAGTTTTCTCAAGCTGTGATAAACTACCCCACGTATGACAAGGAGCTTTATGCCTTGGTGCAGAGTGTGAAAAAGTGGAAATGCTACCTGATCGGCAAGGAGACCATCATCCATACGAATCACCAGCCCTTGCAGTACCTTCAGTCACAAACCAAGTTGCAACAATCTCGTCATTTCAGATGGATGGGTTTTCTTCAACAGTTTCATCTGGTAATAAATTATAAGAAGGGCACTAGCAACAAGGTGGCCGATATGCTATCTCGCCTTCCTATTTCTACTTCTGTTATTTTGCATAATGCTTCGTTTTTTTTTAGAGTTATGCTGAACAATATGCTAACGATGATGACTTTAAGGAGATTTATGAAAAGCTAACCCATGGTTCACAGGTGGACAACTATCACTTGCAGGGGAAACTGTTGTATCACCTTGGTAAATTGTGTATTCCCACAAGGGAAAGAGTACATGTAATTTGAGAGGCCCACACCTCTCTTGTTTCTGGACACTTTGGTGTCAAAAAGACTTTATGTCATGTACAAAGATTTTGTTTTTGGCCTGATATGAAAAAAGTTGTGACTTGCTATGTAAAGGGTTATGTGATGTGTTCTATTGCAAAGCCCTCTAATAGAAAACTCGGGCTCTACACACCTCTCCCTATTCCGAGTCATCCATGGCAAAGTGTGTCAATGGACTTTGTAGGAGGTTTGCCTTTGTCTGGGAAGATTCACGACTATTTGTATGGTGTCATTGACCGTTTTAGCAAGATGTGTATTCTTATGCCTTGTAAAAAGTAGATTACTGCAGAGCAGATTGCTTCTCTTTTCTTTCAGCATGTTTGGGTCCATTTTGGATTACCCACATCTATTGTGTCAGATTAGGACTCTCATTTTCTCAGAGAATTCTGGACCAGCTTGTGGAAGATGATGGACACCAAATTGAAAAGAAGCACGGCATTTCATCTACAGACTGACAGATAGACAGAGGTTGTCAATCGTACCGTGGTACACTTGCTACGAGGCTATTGTGGGATGAACATCTCCCATATGTACAACATTCATACAACCGAGCAGTGCATTCATCTACACAGTGTTCACCATTTGAGACATGTTTTGGCTACCTGCCAAAGGACCTTTTTGATATGGTATTTGGAAGGGAAGATGGCTCCAGTGGATGTAATGATAGGGAAAAAGTTCAGCCATTCATTCAGTGAATTCAATAGATTCACCAAGCAGTACAAGAGCAGTTGGAGAAAAGTCAAGCTCGTTACAAGGCTCGACATGACAAACACCGAGTCGACCACCAATTCCAAGTGGGCGACAAAGTGTGGTTCCACGTCAGCAAGGACAAGATGAAGGGAGAAGGGAAGAAGTTGAGACCAATCCAGTATGGTCCTTTCACCATATTGGAGAAGATTGGAAACACTGCCTTTCATATTGATTTGTTGATTTATATGCAGATTTACTCAGTAGTGCATGTAGAGAACTTAAAGCTAAATGAGCCACCATTGATCATGGACACAGATGAGGTGGGCATGGTTCCTACAGTTGATGATTTTTCTCCAGAATATCTCGATGAGTTACCGAAATACATCATCCTTGACAGAAGGACCAGGACTTCATGGCAAGGATATGTGGACTACCTTCGAGTGGGTTTTAAGGGAATGCACCCCAGCAAGGCCAAATTGGTGGAGATGGAAAAGGTGAGGGAACAATTCCCTCACTTGCCAATTGACTAATGAAAGCTTTTGGTGGTCCAAAATCTCCTCAATGGGGAGGATTGATCCAGGTGAATCTTCAGATACAATGGCATGGAAAAGCTCAAAAATTCAAGCGGTATAAAAGTGAATATCCTGACATCAAATTGAAGTGCTCGTCACCCTGATTCCAACAATGTAAACAACACTCCAATCCGAGTCCGGATGAGGAAGTTATGGAAGAAAGAAGATTTTCTTACCCCTTTGAAAAAGGAGGCATTTTCATGGTTTTAAGCCTTTTAAAGGGGAATCGCATTGAAAAACATGTAGAGGGCGGATTCCACAACCTCCGATCAGCGATCGCTAATCTATCGGGTTGGAGGAAGGCAAGCGATCGGGGCACATTATCGGAACTGAGTAGATTTGATTAGCGATTGCGATCGGCGATCGGATCGGCGATTGACATCGGCCTTGACAATCGGTGAAGATCTCAGGCTACAGCGATTGCGATTGGCCGACACCGATATCGGCGATCAGTGGTCAACAATCCCCGCTGATAGGACCTTTGCTTCAGCAATGTGCCGATTGCGATATGGGGGCCGGATTTGACGAGTATATCAGCCCAATTCAATAAATTTGAGGTCCGAGTCTCAAGGTTTCAGTCAAGTTTTTTAGTGTTTTATGGGTATTTTATGTATTATCGTTTAAAACGATAAAAAGGCTATTTTTAAAGCGTAGTTGTGCCCGTCGATCCTTCACTCCACTGACTTCTATTCTGAACTAAATGACCCCCGATTTCAGTGGCCTTTTTCCTAAAGAAGATTATAAAAGCTGATAATTGGAAAAGGCACGGGGGAGAGGATTCTCTGGCACACAGTTCGAGGCAGCAACTTGTAGGAGGGTCGATTGATCATTTTGTCTGAATTGGGCAAATTTTATATGGTTTCTGCCCCTCTCGACACCCCGGACACAGTGGTGATGTCCATTTCTCCATCTGAGTTCTTCTTTTCTCAGCCATCTTTCAGAATGGAGGTATAAGCCTCTTTTTATGTAGCAGATGATTGTATTCTCTCTTTTCATGCCATTTAATATATAAAGGCCTCCCCATTGATTGAGCAGGGCCTGGAGATGTAGTCCAAGTTGGACGAACTCCGTTATCAATTCTTTGTGTCTTCCTTCATGCTTTTATGTGTTTTTTCTTCTTTTCTTGTGTACACATTAAGTTTTCTATGTTAAGCTGTAATTTTTACATGTGATACTTTTCATACATCTATAAGTGAAAGTATACTGGATCACCCCCTTTCTTATTTTGCTTCTTCTTCTTCGTATGTTTCTTCTTGTTCTTAGCCTCCTGGTTACTAGAATCAAGACTTTCACCAGGAAACGAGGAAGAAATGGATGAAGAAACTTTAAGTCATGAATTTCATTACTATACTATTGACTAATATCAACGTTAAAATCCTTGAGATTTTTAAAATGAATTTTCACACAAAAATTAGAAAGGAAAAATTGTTTGCTATCTAACTCCAAAAGCGTTATTATGATTAGGTGAGTGAATATGGTTGGTTTATATATAAGAATTGGTATGTTTTTACTTTTACACATAATTTTTCTTTGATAATGCCTTTTTTTTGTGCAGATATTCAATGATATTGAGATCATTAAATAGATTCTCAAGTAGTTGAAAGTCATATGTATGAGATACATATCCATAAACCTCCTTTTCAAGATTTTGATTATTTTCTGGGACTCTATTATGTTAAGTGAAAAAATAGTACATGCCTTTTTACTTCCCATAGCTAAATCTATGAAATGTGATAGTAAAAATATAAGCACACACACACACATGTCATTTTTCTAACCATGGTGTTTTTATTTTTTGTCATGCGTGGCATAAAATTATTTAATATTTCAAAGCATAATCTATGACAAAATTTAAGGAATAAAATCCTAACAAAATTGTTAGAAATACAATGCTGACTATGTATTTCAAAATATATTATAAAATAAAGGATTGAAACTTAAAGCCTAGCATCTGTGGATAACTATACATATTTGTCAATATGACAATAGGATGGTGGGATGGTTATGAGAACTATGTAATCAAATTCCTATATGACTACTTCAAATGATTTGGAAAACAGTTTTTGGTGCATGTCCCTTATCAAACCAATGAGCTAAAGAACTAATAAATATATAGTATTACAAGAATAATCATAAGCATATTTTGGCAAAGCCTCTTAGGCCATCTATAGTCATCATATCTATATGATTAAATGCATGTCGTAAGTGGTAAAAGGTAAATGTATGAGTGATTTGTTGGAAAGGGTACAAATACTCCCACCACATCATCTACGTAGAAATATGAATGAAGACATAATGGAAATATGGTTGGAATTCCTTCACAAAACATTGTACTTATTTGGTACAATGTAGATGTTCTCATTTTTTTCATGATGTAGGATGTTCTGACTACATGTGAAGGATTTTCCTTCAACATTGGTTCTATTATTGTTGGTTATGAGTCCAAAACTATAGAAATATTAAATGAATACTACGTAAACCTATAATAAATAATTGAAATAAGAAGAGGAGATCAAGAAAACCTAACCCTGCAAGAAAAATAAAGATCATGCTTGTTGATTGCTTGTGATGATGAAAATAGAAATTCTCGAGTAAAGTAGATGGTGTGCTTGAAATACTAATCATTTGTTGATGTTGTATGCTTAAATAATAAAAAACTATGCTCACTTACTATTCAAACAATTCTAGCAGTTTAGAAAATCCATCGAATTTGTGAAAGAAACTAGACAAGAGGAAGATAATTGCAAAAACCTATCAATATGTGAAAAATTCTTCAATAATTCTATTAGTGACTAAGGTCTCAATGGAATAGTGTATAAAGAATGATGATTGAATGATTGAAGCATCATGGATCACTGGACAAATATCCTAGACTTATCGAACAATGAGAATATGTTGGGAGATTTATCAAGTGAAAAATAGGTGCACTTCAATTTTTATGGAAGATGGAGTATTAATGGATCTCATCAATGATATATTTTCATGTCTCTCCATAGTCGATAGCATTGAACATTTGGGAATTGAACTTTTTTATATACAATCGTTTGATTAATGATTATAAAAAGAAACTATGTGTTATTTGATTGATGTCTAGACCTTTCATTTATTGAAATAAAAAGACTTGACCATTGGTTGCTAGTTGTTGACACCAAATTAAAGTACCAACTGGTCAATGCATGTGTTGAGATATGTGTTAATCACCATGGTAGCTCTAGTATGGATCTAAATAGCCCTAGTTATATTTTAGTGTTTTTTAATTGCTCAGGAACTACGAAAGGATATATGGTTCATCCATAATGTAATGTGGAAATTCTTATGTTGAAGTTGTGCTTGGATTTGACAAAATAGTGTGGTTACAAAAATATTCATGCCCAAGTTATCACAGAAGTGATAAAAATCGACTTTTTGTTGAATAAGGATGAGCAGACTTCAACTTGTAGTCTATTTGGTCCAACTGACAAAGTCGAAATGCCAATTAAGCCATGTGATAAGGTTGTAAAAAGTTCTAAATATTTGACTACTATCAAGCCTTATTGTGGCCCTATATATTTTGGATAATTTTTTCCATGGGCTAATATCAAAACAAAAAATTGTTTGTGAAGAACATACATATTGGTTAAATACCGAAATTTGATTTAGTAGCTTTGTGATAGGGGAATTTATGGTGCCAATTGAAATTGGTGTAAATTTATGTGGCTCATTCCACATTGAGTTGAGTCAACTCAATCTACTTCAATATAGTCACATCAACTTAGACTACTTATAGTCGAATCAATCTGTATACAATCTCTCTATGGCCATTTGTTGACTGATACAAGGAATAATATGTCCATAAAAAACTTGTTACTAAATATTGGTACATGGAAAACATGGGGACCACTTTTATACACACATGAAAAAGAATTTTTCCAATAAATAATAGGAGTAAGTAGTCTAGAAATCACCATAGAGTAAAAGGTTTCTTACTATTTCCATGATTCAGGGATAGTTCAAATTTTTGAGGAATTGTGACAATTTTTGCTAGTCAATTAATGGTTGATAATGGAATGCAAAAACATTGGTCCACTTGGTCAAATTAATTATCTAATTGACGGAATTAACCTGGTTGACTCGCAAATATCTAGTAAAACTCCCATGAATTTGTGAATCTTATTAAGAATGAGAAGATGGATAGTGATGGCATCCTTGTCAGCTTTGACGTAGTGTCCTTATTCACCAAGATTCCTCTTGATGAAGCCATTCAAGTTATAAAAGATGTTACTAATCCGGAAACTGCAAGATTGGCTGAAATCTGCCTGCGATCAACTGTTTTCACCTTCCAAGGGGTTTATTATGAGCAGACATCTGGTGTAGCAATGGGATCCCCCCTTTCACGAATCATGGCCAACCTATACATGGAATACTTTGAAAAGAAGGCCCTGGAATCTTACCCCTTAAAACCAGCATGGTGGAAGCGGTTTGTCGATGATACCAATATAAAATGGACACATGGTAAAGCAGAGCTTGAAAAGTTTTTTATTCACCTAAATTCCATCTCTTCAGAAATTAAATTTACTATGGAACTTGAAGAAAACATGAGCATCCCATTTTTAGACATTCTTACCATCAGGAAAAATGATGGCTCCCTTGGGCATAAGGTTTTTAGAAAGGCGGCCCATACGGAAAACTACCTCCACGCTGAGTCCCACCATCACCCAGCCCAAAAATTCGCTGTTCTAAACACCCTTGCTATCAGGGCCCTTCGAATTTGTGACACTGATCATATAAATGAAGAAAAGAAACATTTAGTGTCAACCTTTAAGGGTCTAGGCTATAAAGAATATGAGATTAAAAGAGAAATAAAGAAGGCCGAGAAAAGGATGTTATCTCTTGAACCCAAGGCACGTGATCAACCTCAGGGTGGTAGGGTTTTTCTACCTTATATTCATGGAGTTACAGACATAATTGCAAAAATACTAAAGAAGAATAACATATTCACGCAGTTCTCCGCACCTGGTACTATTAGATTGCTCATGTGGGAAAAGCTACATTGGTGAAACAGGTCGCTCCTTGCAGACTAAAGGTGTCTATAAAGGTGTCTATAAAGGTGTCTATAAAATAGATTGCTCATGTGGGAAAAGCTACATTGGTGAAACAGGTCGCTCCTTGCAGACTAGACTAAAGGAACATGGAGCTGATATTAGGAATGAAAGGTATCGTACTTCGGCCCTAGCAGAGCACTCCTCAAAAACTAAGCACCACATCTTTTTGGAGAGCGCTTCTATTATCGCTAGGGAGGAGCTACATCATAAGCGAAAGATGCAGGAAGCCCTAGAAATTATCAAACACCCTCATAATCTTAACAGAGATAATGGGATGGAGATTAGTGGAAGCTGGCTTCCCCTAATCAGAGAAATTAAAGTCACAAACGTCCCTTAGTACATTATATTAATTAGTTGCCCATCTTTATTAAATTAAATAATAATAATTTAAAACAATAATAATA
>APFE030977379.1:36590-52088 GCA_000404065.3 Pinus taeda | reverse complement strand
CCCAAATATTTCTATAACAATACCATTTTGCGGCCGAGCCAGTGAGAGTCCGTTGGAACAGACGGAGCCGGATAAAATCGTCAAGCCATGAGTTTGAGGAGCACTAGAGGTGATAAGTCATGACATGAGCTTGAGGATCTTCTCCATATTTAGCGTAAAACTTGGGACAATCACCGAGAATTTTAGTTGGAACCGGTGGCCAATATGGATTATGAAGGATGGGATCGTTCATCAGCTTGGAGACATCAGGCAGTTCCAACATTGCCAGGAAAGGTAATTGAGGATTAAAGGACATCATAGGCCTCTGATAAGAGCCAACATTAGGGTTCCATCTAGTTCCTTGTTTCCCCCACTGGCTTTGCCCAAAAGGATTTTGCCCATAAGGGTTTTGTCCGTAAGGGTTCTGCCCATAAGGATTATAAGTATAACCAGATAGTTGACCCAGGTTTTGACCACCACTAGCCCATTGATTACCAACCTGACTGACAAGAGCAGCATAAGGCTGTTGAAAATTTTGATAGGGATTAACATGTGGTTGTTGATAATTTTGATAGGGAGTAGTTTGAGGCTACCCTTGGGGTTGCTGAAGACCATATTACAGCTGAGCTCTAAACTGCGCCTGAGGCCCAGGTTGCATTTGATAGCTAGGTTGGGTTTGAAATCCAACTTGAGTTTGGAAACCAGGTTGGGTCTGGAGTCCAGCCTGGGTCTGGAAACCGGGAGGGGCCTGAGAAACAACAAGTGCTTGAGCGCCCGGTTGAACAAGAGATGGATTAACTTGACCAAACGGATGTCCTTGTTGAAATTGAGGTTGACCCAACTAGTTAGAAGGTTAGCCTTGTTGATGTTGAGGTTGACCTATTTGTCCAGAAGGTTGGGCTTGCTAGGTAATAGGCTGACCTTGCTGAAGCTGAGGCTGGCCTGGTTGACCAGAGGGTTGAGCTAACTAAACAGTAGGTTGGCCTTGCTGAGTCTCAGACTAGCCTACTTGTCCAGAGGGTGGACCAGGCTGGACAGTAGGCTGGCCTTGCTGGATTTAAGGCTAGCCTATTTGTCTAGAGGGGTGACCTTGCTGGGCGACGGGTTGGCATGGTTGGGTTTGAGGCTGACCCGGTTGACCAAAAGGCTACCTGAAGTAAGTAAAAGAGGAACCGGTGAAGGCCAGAGGTTGTCCCTGTAAGGGTTGTCCTTGTAGGCCAGTAGGTTGTCCTGGATAATGTTGCCCTGGATACGGCTGCGTGTAATACGGTTGCCCTTGATACGGGGGACCTTGAAAAGCCGAAGGCTGCTCTTGGCCACCATGATAACCAGTACGACCCCAGGAAACAGATAAAGGAACTGAAACCTCACCTGCAACCTGAAGTGGGAGGGATCCAGGATGATAAATATGAGCTCCTCGAGGATCATAATAATTGAACGGATTTTGTGGATCCAGGTTTTGAAGAGCATACATGTATTGCTCATATGTCCACCCTGTCGGAATAGAACCGGAAGAGAGCGGAACGCTGCCGGTGGGAGTAACGACTCCAAATGCCGAAGCTGAAGGACCACCACTAGTGGGACCAATTGAAGGACTAGCGACAGTAGTAACCACCATGGTTGCAGCAACAAAACTAACATCAGGAGCTGAGGCCACACAAATAGTAGGTATGGTTGGAACAGATGTGATGGACACATTTTGAATCTGAGGCACGAAAGGCTTTGAGGTTGGAGCTATAGTACAAGACCACATAGGACTCGAGTTAAGAGACCGGGAACCCACGATGTCAAACAAGGCACGGTAGCATAAAGGAAATGTCATGCCAAGAGAAGTGATGCGAAAAGGCCCTGTAGAGAGAGGAATTGCACCACTTGACATAAGTTCCTCTTCACTGGTCACGGGGGTTGTCTCATCCATGTCAGAAGAAGACATTACAACTGAAACACCAGAAGGAGTAACTGGGAAATATTCTTCTGAAGGTTCCCAAGTAGGATTCCAATTGATATCATCAGGTTCCCCTTCCAGATTGCGAGAATTAAGAGGTTGAACACTCGGAATAATAGGAAGGGTATCATTAACAGCCGGTACCATAGAAGCAACAGGGGATGCAGAGCCTTAGTCGCTTGGCACAGGAGACAAGATTGGTGATTCTGCTAGGATGACTTAACTCAAAAGTCTAGGAAAAAAGAGATAATCGAGCAGGGGAAAAACAATGCTATGGAAACTAAAACATAGTCAAGATTAACAGGGAAAATGTGAGCGTGGTCGAATAAATTTTATGGCACAGGAACAAAACTTGACCTTTTCATGTTTAAAGAGTCGAGAAAAAGGACAAAATATGACTCTAGTCGCCTTCGAATATTTAATGAGCCTGAAAGGACAAGTGCTCAGACGGTCCTTTTCTTTTAAGGAGTTGAAAAGGAACGAAAGTGATTACTCTCAAGAACTAGGCAAGAGGTTTACCAGACAAACTACAAAACTGCATATACACCTTGGTGATCAAATGAAAGAAAAAATGACTAAGGACTTTCTGTACAGCAGTCATTCTTCCCGAATGATGTGTTCGGTGCGTTACAGTTCATAAGGTGGAAGACATGGCTTCCTATGGATATAGGATGACAACCTAGTGGGGTCTCCCGATATATACTTGACGGTATGGGGAGCACAAGTCCGTACTAGCAGCTATTGAGTCACAGAAGGAGGAATCACCCAACCTTAAGCAAAAGCAATAGTGACTAGGTTCAACGACGCCGGAGCACGTCTCTAGCCTAGACCTCTAGATAATGTGTGTTAAGTTCCAATGTGTTGTTAGGTTCATTCAATTGATTTTAGAGTTGATCTTGAATTAAGTTTCAGTTTTCAAGCCATACCGAATGTATCTCAACAATTCCTAGGATGCAGCTACAATGAGTAAAGCATCAATTGTTTCGATGAACACCTACTTAAAAGAGGGTAAAGAGTTATTTTCCAAGAAAACACACACCAAGACAAGCAAATGTAAGCACTAAGAAACACAATGCATCAATACACTAATCTCACAATGCATCGATACTACTAATGAAAGATTTAAAGTTCGCTTTCCAATTTCTCAATCATGAAAATTTGTAATGCAATTGCACTTTCACTTTCATATACTAAATGAATGCAATATTTTGATTTTTTTTGGAATTTAAAGGATAAACAAGCAAGTGTAAACCTGACTAATCCAAACAATTGTGATTTATGTTTGATAGTGAGGAAATCGAATCAATGTGAATTGGTTCAATAACCAACACTAAAAATCAATCAACAAGCAAACAAGCAGCAAAAAAGCCTCAAGCAAATCAATAAGATGGTTGCAGATGAACCTTGGACAGACAAGTGACCCAAGCAAACGACTTCTCGATGAAACCTTTAACAGAGCTAGGACACAAGGTCTAAAAACACAAGACTCACTCAATGAAACCAAAGAGAAACAGTCCTTAACAAAAAGCAATCAAAACAACTCAATGAGAGGCAAGAAGCAGCAGGGGATAAGGACTAATGGATTCAGGAGGCAAAATTGTAAAAACAACTTGTACAGGAATTGTCACAGGCATATAACCAGCAACTTGGGATGAAAAGCCAATAGTCACAAGCCCAGAGTTAGCAACTGGGCGATGTAGTCATAGGTGTACACCTATCTTCTACAACGGTCTGATTTCAGGAATCGTCGCAACTGTATGACTATTTATCTGCGACACACAGGTTTACTAAAGAGGACAGGCGCGACGCCATTGCAGCTGTTAAGCTATCTACAGTGATGATCTTAATTAAGAGAACAGACAAAATAACAAACACCTTAAGGACACCAGACTAACTTCTCAGACAGTAAGAGGAACCCCCATATTGATCCAGGTAACCCAGAATACTGATGGCTTAACCCCAAAAATCAAGAGACACTACATCAAAAACAAAAGGAAGAGAAAACAAGAAGAAAACCTACAAAGGACTCCCCAGCAGAGTCGCCAACTTGTGAAGTAGGAAATGTTCCCTGTGCGGACAGAGGCAACCCCTCTAGCCCTAGAGTGGGTCTAGTCACAGCAAAACAAAACAACAATCAATTTCCTTAAACAGTCATCATTGAGATCCTACCTCAAACCGGTGTTCGATGAAGCTTATGTTGCGCTGCTCCAACTATCGTTTCCTTCTCCTTAATGAGCAATCAACCTAAAACAACACAAGAGAACAACAGAACGCGTAATTGCGAACAACAATGATCTATTTACTTACAGAGTCAAGGAACCATAATCTATCAAGCATATTATACACAAGACATAGGAAACCATCATTGATTGTATTAAGATAAATCAAAAGCAAAGCTTACAACCAAGCCTTGACGTCACAAGCCTTCTCGAAGGGTCCAGTCAGTATGTTTCTTCAAGCATTCACTCTCAAGAATGGATCTCCCAAATGGATGGTAACTCTCTCTCTCACTCACAAGCTCTAATACAAGGCTAATGCACTCCACAACCAATTGCTAAACTATCAGCAATTCACACTACAAACTCACACCAAAGCTAGCTAATTTTCTTTAATCCAAAAACCAAGAACTAGGAACTAGTTGATCATAGCAATGGGGAATTCTTTTATAGGAGGAGCCTCCATGAAATGAGGGAGAGGGAGCTTATCCTCAAGGGAGGTTTCTCAAAGGGCGGAACTACCATCCCAGAGGAGGAAAGGTGAACTCCTTTGACCCAACAACCAGCTCTAGAATCACCAAGAAGCATTCTGTTTGAACTAATTCGCCATATCTGGATCATCGCAAGTCATACTCTAGGGCTCAGCGACGACGTCGCAATGAAGCAGTGCATTCCTACAAATCATCGCAAGAAGAATCTTGAGGACTTGCGCCGAGCCCTAAAATCCGACCGTCGTAGGAAATTGATGTACCCTGCGACGATGGCGTGACCTTATAGTTTAATACACAGAATCCTCCCAAGAATAATGATGCTTACTTGCGACGATGCAGAAACATAGGTAAAAGGGTCAATCTTCAGGATTAAAGAGCACTTTCTTGATCTTCTTAAATGAGTGGGAAGATATGGACATGTTTATATGATGTATGACATAGTGGAGATATCGCTTGGGGACTGATATAAGGTCGATGACAAATTACTGTGTAACACATGTATAAACAATCTATTTTGTGGAATGGCAGAGACAATCAAAGATACACTTGACATAAAACCAACTACTTAGTTAAACATACTTTCATGATTCCTGATTACTAAGTGAACTTGCTGCAATGAACCTATCCAACTGTAAGGTGAAATTTGCTGCAACTTAGTTTGATTCTGAAAGTATTGATTTAGTTGTTGATTTGCTTGAATCACTTTTCCTTCATTTAAATGATGTTTCCATTGATTAACACTTTCCTCTGATGCATAAGTTCCCATTAGACACTTTGACACTGCTTTAGAAAATGCTTTGATATGAAAACAAATAGGTTTCCTCTCCACTTGAAAAGAGGTTTCCAAACTTTTTGAAGCATGAAATGGCAACAAAATACAAGAGAAATCGAACACTGACTTTCCCCAATACTGACCTGTATCCCTGCAATTGTTAAGTTCCAAACTTAAACTGAATTTATTCATTCTAACATTAGGAAGAGGAACTTTAGGCACAAACTGCAACTCATGTTGTATTCTCTACTTATGAATAAGATGTTGAGTTTTACATAGAACTAAACAAGTTTCTATCTCTTTAAACAAACCATCTTTAAGCTGATTTTCATAACTAAAACAAGAATCATGTTGATTGTTATGTTTATCCTTTACACACATGATTACAAACCTCTTGTTTGAACTTATTAATCACTTCATCTGATTAACATTAGTTGAATTCAAGTGATTTTTACTTTGATGTTCCCTGACAATAAATTCAACCCCATCTTTCTTAAGGTGATATTTATGTTCTCTCCTGTAAAATACTCCATCACGATCATAAAGATAAGGACTTCCTAAGGCAAATCCACATATGTCTACTGGAACCACATTTAATTCCACTTCATCAATGTAATTGGCTGTAATGGAAAATCTTAATCGATAGCCCTTTGAACCAGCTTTCCAATGCCTCTTACGGATTCGAATTCCAACTCGGGTTGCTCCCGTAACACTGAAAACAAAACTTCCTATGACCTCCAGAATCTGCAGGCAAAAGTCAAAAACCACTCTAATCTTCAATGAGGACAACAATTGCCTTTTAAAAGCCTGAGGATACATTGAAACCTCCACCACTGAGTTTAGGAATGAATTTGGTCTAATTTGGGTTCATAAGGTTCGGTCTAGTAGAAATTTGACACCTTAGGATAGGGTTTCATGGTGGTGGAATTAGTTTGCACCAAAAAATGCAACAAAATCTACTTTTAAACTTTGGATTAGCCTGAATCCATTAGCGATTAGCTAACCGAGCGGAGGCGCTGACAGTGCATGTGATTGCTATTTTAACTATTCGCAGTTATCGCCCGACAGTTCCGCTGTTTGCTAGCCGAACGGTGATCGTGACTCTAACCCTGACAGTTATCCCCTTTTCTGCTCACACGCTGTAGTTTCCAATGTGGTTATACTGCGGTTATGGCTAACCTCAATGGCTATCACAACTCTATTGATCACATATCTGCTGCTATGGTTTCCATACCTACGTGGTTAAGGCTTGCAATCATGGGACTACGGTTATGGTTGATACCTCTGCTTGTTCACATGAACAACGGTTCTGTTGTAGTCTCCTCCATAGTTAGGGATTGTGTTTATGTATTTGCATTGTTTTATAATGTTTCTATAATGATAATAGGCCGAGAGTTTATTAAGGTTAGAACTTAGGCTTTAGGGCTAGGTTTTTATCATAGGAAAATAGGTTAAGGACTTTAGTTTTGTATCATGGTTTGAATGCGATGGTTAGGGTCATTAGGTTTAGGCTTTTAGCATAGGTTTTAATACATAATTGAATGCATGTTTTAATACATGGTCATGTATAGATTTAGGACTAGCATTAGGTTTTATATTGATTTGGTTTTAATTTTAGGATTAGGATGTTAGATTTTACATTAGATGTAAAATAACCTTTTACAACCAATGTCACAAAGTGACATTAGAAACTTTTGTGACGTAAAACCAAATGCACGACATTGATGCAAGTGGAATTTGCGACGATAACCTGATGACGAACCTTATCGAACCTTTTCAACAGACGTCACCCATATCGATGATCAACCCACGAGGCAACGACACGACACATGTTGTCAACCAATCCTGGTAGAATTGTCGATGAACATAAGTCGACAGCCAGGTACAAACCCATATCAACTGAACGCCCTGAAAACCATAAACATTACCTGAACAACCTGATCCATAACCAATATTATCAAACTATAGAAGCTTAACTGAATTGACAATGACATTGAACATTGATGATGACACTTGAACATCTGTGTAACTGAATCGACGAAATCCTCCTGGATCAAGGATTGAAAAAATTGAAGAGTGGGTTGCATGTTTGGATGAAAAGAGAGAAACTAAAAGGATCTTAGTTTAAACAAAGGCCATAAAAGGAAGAAGAAGTTCATTTATGTGAACTAGAACAAGGGCATATCCTTAGTGAAGATGAGGATAAAAGAATTGATGAGATCCAAGGATCTCTTCATTTTAAAAGTAAAGAAATGTTTGTGAATGAAAATCATGAAAGCGTAGATGTTAAGGAAACATCCTTGGAGAGGAGGAAGAAGAAAAGGAGAGACTTACTATAAGTATCATGAAATATTGTGAAATTTCATATTGACATGAGGATTTGATGTCTTAAACATCAAATGAGGCCACATAGCATTATGATTTTAAATATGACAAATTGTTTATTGTTGCAAGTTTTTATTAAAGGGACAACCATATAAAGTTGTCACAGAAATAGAGGAAAAGATGAAACTAACTTATGTTCCAAATGTAGGAGAATAAGGAGTTTCTTTACAAAGTATGGAAGAAAGATATTATGAGAAGCCTATGATGGGAGATGTAGGCTTTGAGGAAGAAGCAGAGCTTTTGGAGGAATGGTTAGAAAAGGACACGAGTGTTGAGTTTACAAGTTCAATTCAAGGTAATTTTATTTCTTTTTGTGAAGAGTTGAAACTTCCTGAGGAGAGATTAGTAGATGAGAACATGCATATTTAATTAATTGAAACTGGAAGAAGAGGAAATTATATTCGAAGATAATAATATGGAGGAATTTATAAGGCATGAGGAGTAGATAGTGTGATGGCTATATAAACTAGAATTTGGTAAGAATCTTGACACTCTTATGCACAAGGGAGATATGTAGCAGTAAGTAAGAGGCGAAAATAATTTTGAGCAATCAAGGAAAAAGTTGGAAAAGGGAATTGACAAGTTTTGTATTCTGATGAAGAGGATGATTAGGAGAAGATACAGTAAGAGGAAAGGATAGCTAGTAGCAAAGTACAACTAACTGAGAAGCTTTGCATCAAGAAGTAAAGTGGACGAGAGTAGTATGGAATTTAGAATCTTGGAGAAGTGAAGGAAGCATCAATAGTAGGACAACAACATGAAGGGAAAAATGGAAAAATACAACATAAGGTTTGGGATCCAAGAGGATTTTTACATCAAAAGCTTATGAAAAAGAGCCCATATTTTTTTCTAATGTGGGAGTCTAATGTAGATGCATTAGAGCTTCTAACCCATCAAGTTTTTGGAGGAAAAAGTTCCAAAAGGGGGTCTTAAAATTTCGAGAAGAATTCATATTCTTCAATGTAAATATTATATTGAGTTGATTTATTCTAGGGAATCTAAGTGAATGAACCATGAGTATAGAATTTGTTTTGATAGGTAATGTTTTATTGATATGTTAAAATCCAATATTCCTTGTAAAGCATGAGAGGTTATAGGGAGAGATTGAGTGATTTTATGATATAGAAAAATATGATTTATGGAGTGATTTATGGAGTGATTTTAGAATCTAAAAAAAATTGTGATGTTTCTAAATTCTATCTATTGTAAGCCTACGGGAAGTAAAAAAGAGAGTATGTGTGAGGAAAAGAGAGGATGGCCAAATTAATGTAGAACCAGGCCACAAAGAGTGAATGGAGAGAAATGTTTTTTTTTTTTTTTTTGTAATTATATGTACATAGTTTTGATGAATGAAATTAAATGCTAGCATCCTTATGCTTATAATTGTCTCTTTGTGTATGAAAAATAATAAAAAAAATTCAAAATTTATGAAGGGGAAGCAATACAGGGTATAGGAGCTTCATGTGGAATTTGCACGATATGGAAAAAAGGACACTAGGAAATGATACAACAAAAGAAGGATCAGCATTGGATACAAACAAATCTAAAGCAAACAAGCACAAAAGAGAAGTATAGTTTCATAAATATATATGCCCCCAACCATTGCAAGGAAAAAGAGAAATGCTGGAACACCATAAAGGAAGCACTAAATGAAATACAAACTGGGAAAATAATCCTTGGAGAGGATTTAATTTTGGTGAGAAGTATAGAAGAGAAGTTTGGAGGGACATATCATACAGACCCATCCAGGGATTCTTTGGAAGCAATAATGGAGCAATACAACTTAATAGATATTCCCCCAAATAATGGAAAATATACCTGGAGCAACAAAAGAGTGGGCAAAAATAATATAAAAGAAAGGTTGGATAGAATTCTGATTCAAGAAAACATAGCAACAGTTTATAGCTCAATCAAATAAAAAATCCTCCACACCACGACATCCGATCACAAGTTGGTGGCAATAATAATGGGCAAAATGGAAAACCAAGGACCCCTTCCATTTAGACACAACCCAATATGGGACAACAATATAGAATTCAAAAAGTTAATCAAGGAAGCATGGGCACCAAGAATCTCAGGATCACCCAAATATATTTGGGAAACAAAATTAAAAAATTTAAGAGCCAAGCTTAAGGAATGGGCAAGAGCAAGTGAAAAAAAAAAAAGGAAAACAAAGCTACAAAATAAAATGGACAACATACAAACTGAAAAAGAAAATAAAGAGAAAGACAAGCAAGATTATTTAAGAGAGAAGGAGATTTTTTGGGAAATATACAGGGAAAACAAGAAAGAGGAAGAAGAGGCCAGATTGAAATCTAGAAGCCTTTGGCTCAATGTAGGGGATAAAAATACAACCTTCTTTCACAATACCATTAAAATAAGAAGAGAAAGAAATCAGATATAAAAAATTCAAGTTGACAGACAAGAGGTCAAAGGTGCAGAGGATCTAAAAAAAGCAGCCCACAAGCATTTTAAAAATCTACTTTTAGCTAGTGAAGAGGTAGTTGAGTATGAAAGCTTCCTTCAGCATACAAAAATTAAAATAAAAAAGGAGCAAAACTCATAAATATGCAAAGAGATAACATAAGAAGAGGTAGTGGCAGCCATATGGAGCCTACATCCAGATAAAGCCCCAGGACTAGATGGTTTTACTATAGCTTTTGACGGACTTCATTGGAATATAATAAGAAAGGATTTCTTAAGAATGGTGAAAAACATTTTCAAAAAAAAAAAAAATTAGAAGCAACACAAAATCCTCCTATCTTGCATTAGTCCCAAAAGAATCCAAACCCTCGACTTTCAATAGATTTCGCCCCATTTCCCTTTGCAATTCCTCCTACAAGATCATAACCAAAATAATTGCAAATAGAATCAAAGAAGTTCATCCGACAATAATATCTGGAAACCAAGGAGGTTTTGTGCCCAGTAGGCAAATCATAGATAATGTAATTATTGTATAGGAAGTTGTACACTCCAGCGTGCAAAGAAAAGAAAAAAGAATCATTATCAAACTGGATATGGAAAACGCATTTGACAGGGTCAGCCTCCCTTATCTAGTGGCAGTGCTCAAAAAACTTGGATTCTCTAAAGAAACAATAGAGGTCATTCAAGATTGCATCACAACTCCATGGATTGAACCTCTCATAAATGGAAGGCCCAGTGAATTCTTTCAAAGCACAAGAGGCCTCAGATAAGGATGTCCACTCTCCCCGTTCTTATATATTATAATGGTGGAAACTCTAAGAAGAACATTGGAAAAACAAAGAAAATAAAGAAATATTACTGGGTTTCGAATAGCAAGAGGAGTAAAGACCATAAACCACTCCTTGTTTGCGGATGACACTCTATTATTGGGAAGGGCCTCTACAATAATTGCAAGAAGATTCAAAATAATACTAGATGATTTCCTACAGGTTTCAGGTGGGCCCTTAAATAACACAAAATTCAGAATATATGGCTGGAACACTCTCCCAGAACCATGCAAAGGATTTCACAAATACTAGACATCCCCATACAGGAAAAATGGACTCATTTCTTTTATTTGGGACTCCCCATCTCCAAAGAAAACATGAAGGTAGAACTATGGACCAAACATATTGAAAAACTGAAAAACAAAATCCAAAGCTAGGGAATGATGTGGCTAAATATGGCAAGGAGGGTGATATTAATAAAAGCACTTCTCGCAGCACTCCCAATCTACCAATATGCAATAAATAATCTTGGCTCCAACAAGTGCTCATAAACAAATGGAGTTAATTCTAAGAGGCTTCCTATGGCAGGGAGGGAAGCAAGAAAACAAAAAATTTACTTTGGTCAAGTAGGAACAAGTAGTACTACCATATGAACAAGGAGGCTTATCAATAAGGCTACCTGGTCTCATGAATGCTGCACTGGGAATGAAAATAATATGGAGGTTGATCATAGGAAAAGAGAGCCGGTGGAAAAAATCTCTGGCCTCAAAATACATGGATAGCACAAGGAGAAGTTTGCTTAATGGAAGTATCCCAACAAGATAGTGTACTCAAATACGGAAGCTCGTGAAAAAAACCATCCCTATCATGAGCAATCATATTTCTAAAATCCCAGGCAATGGAAAAATAAGTTCAATTTGGGATGATAGATTTATGGGGGAAGAACCTTTAGAAACTCGCTCAGAACTTGAGGGCATTCAAAAATGGATGAGAGGAAAAGGATTTAATACACTCCACTCAATATCTCTTTGGAATCAGAGAGATTGGAAAGAATGGAAAAACTCAACAATCCCTGCAAATCTGAAAGTGCAATGGGTCAAACTAAGGCGGCTTCTTAAAGGGGCAGCACCCATAAGCTATGATGAGGAAGATGATTTCCTTTGGGACCCAAGTGGAGGAAGGTACACTCTCAATACTGGATTCAAAATTTTACGAGATCAACCAAACCAACAAGTCTAGGGTCTCTAGAAGACAATTTGGAAATTTGAAAGTCTACCTAAGATCAAAATCTTCACCTGGACACTCTTGAAAGGAAAGATCTTAACTAGTGAAAACTTAAAAAAAAAGGTTTCCAAAGTCCTTCTAGATGTCCAATGTGCTTGCAGGCAGAAGAAACCATTCAACATTTATTCCAAGATTGCATTCTAGCCAAAGAGTGTTGGCAACAGCTCACAAGCCCTCTTGAAATCAATCTAAATTTCACAAAGCCTTTGCCAGAATTTCTCCAAGTTTGGGAGAAGGCCTACTCATATACAACAAAGAAGAAAGTAACAATACAAAGGATCTAGAAATGCATCCCAATAGTGCTATGTTGGCAAATTTGGTTTATGAGAAACAAAAGAATTTTCAAAATCCAAACCCTAAGATTATGGAAAATTCTCTCAAAAACATGGGGTTTAACTTCTGAAATCCTAAATGTTAAAGGAACAACAATAACAGACTACAATATTCTTCAACAAGAAGAGAAAGATTGGCTCAACAAAGCCATAATAAACAACAATGGTCAAATAGGACAAAAGAAAAAACCTCCAGCATATAGCTGGAAAATTAGGCTTAGTGAAGAATAATTCACAACATGGCAAAAAAACAAAAAAAAAATTGTCTTTACTTTGATGGGGCTTCAAAAAGTAACCCCGGGAAAGTAGGGGCAGGAGGAATCATCCTCGATCCAGATGGGAAAGAAATTGTTACTTATGAATGGGGGCTTGGAGAATAAGGTTGAAGCATATAGTCTGTTAATAAGAGCAATAATAATCCAAAAAAGATTGATACAAGACCCCATTATAATAGGAGACTCAGCCATAATAATAGAGACAATGGCTCGAGATAAAAATCCCAGCAATGAATTCATTAATAGAGTATATAGGAGGATCATGAAGAATTTAGAAGGCTCAAGAGATGTGATTTTTAGACATATATTGAGAGCTCACAATCAACAAGCAGATCATTATGCTAACCAAGCAGTTAAAAGAGCTTAAGGGAGCACCCAGGAAAACAAAGAGATATATCACACCTTTGTCCCATAAGTCCATCCACATGTTAAGAAGCATGAATCTTTAAAAAAAAAAACAACGAGCATTCCCAAAAGAAATAGTAAAAAAGACAGCAAGATTTCAACAAAAAAATATCTCTGCAAAAACAATGAGAAGGTCATGAGAATCCAGAGGAAAAATCAAAGGAAATCAAAAAACATCAAGCGTTGTGGCAGCAAGGACGATCGTGATCAACCACACATGAAATCTGTAGCAATCCATCTCATCAGGGTCAGGTACTCGATAATTCTCAGCCTTTTTAATCACATCTAGAAATGCATTATCTCCCACAACTCCAATCCCAGGCATACTCGCGTTCTAGCATGGAAAGCAAACAAATTTATGATTAGTAGACTCCAAGAATCATTGAAAGATATCAAGTTTGAAATGAGAATGGAGTATAGCTATTAGAAGAGGAACATGGAAATTCAGAGAGAAGAAATCATGGCTCTTAAAAATAGATGCAAGCATTTAGAGGAGGCAGTGGCATTCTTCAACACCACCACCTTGAACCAAGAAGGCAAGAAATCTGTCCACTATGACAAGAAGACACAACCCTCTCAGGAGCAGTCAATCTACAAACCATGAAAAATTACAAGAGAATAAATGTTATGTAAATTTTCTTTACTAGTAGGTCAATATGTTAGGTGGTACACTAGAATAGCCACAGAAATATATTACTTTTTTAATACAAGCATAGGAGAAGGGACTGCGTTCCCAACACATTCTTAATGCTTAGTTCCCATCCATGCTACTGTCGAATGTAATAGGAGCTTGCTCCACCCCAGCTCTTGGTAATATATCCACTATCCGATCTTGTTAAAAAAATAAAAAAAATGTCTTTGTGTATATATGAATGGAGAATTCCAACATCTATGTGTGATATTGAATTAAGCATGGTTTCATTTCTATGTCAATACTAAAACTAATGATAGATTTATGTGTAAATTTTTCATACGAATGACATTATTTTTGTCTTACAAGAAAGATATAATGTCAAATACAATGATCAAAAAATAATTGTGTAGGTATAATTAATCTCTTTGGTGTGAAAGAAGGAGAATGAAAAAGGTGAAATTTTGTTAAGGAAAATTGGGCAAAATATATGAAGATTTGATTCTTCATATTCCAATTACAAAAGTTAGAAGGGACTTAGAAGATGTTTGTAGTAGCTTGTGTAGACTTAAAGTGAATTCATGAATTCACTAATGTCACGAAAGGATGAAAGGTTGAAGCCTTCATAGAATCTCTACTAAGATAGAACCTATGTGAGAATCCTAAAAAAGGAGCCACCAATCAATTTAAGTGTTCAATGTCAATTTAATTATCAAACGTTGGTGTTCATCCTTGGAGTTCCAATAATCAATGTGTAAAAGTAATGCAAATGCCACAGAATGTAGAGACTCTTATAACCATAACTAATCCAATAATCACAGTTGAGTAGTGAAGTAGCAACATTATGAGATAGATTAAATAAAGGTAAAAATGAAGGAAAAGTAGGATTTTCTTGCATTAGAAATTTATACATTACATAACATATTAAGTGATGTAGGGTAGCGCAGTCCCTACCATTCAAGTGGAAATTATACTTGAAAAACTATAAATTGATATATGAAGCGGAAAAATTAACTATCTACTAACTATAAGGACTTGCATAAGTTTTGGTGGGTAGCAACCTCTAATAAGTCTGCACTATTTCCTTTTAACTCCTACTTGTTAAAGTGTTGAAAAACACATAACAATGGTGGGAAATAACTCTTGGTAAGTATATTTATTTACATTTTGTTCCTATTCAATTTTTATGCAAATACTTGCTTAAATTATGGTGGGCAATAATAGATAGTAAATATGTTATTAACTTAAGTATGAACCATTTTATGTGGTTTAATGATGGAAAATCACTACACAAATATTTGAAAATCATGACATAAATATAAGCAATAATAGATGGTAAATATGTTATTAACTTGAGTATGAGTCATTTTAAGTGGTTTAATGATGGAAAATCATTACACAAATATTTGAAAATCATGACATAAATATTACAACTACATGCATAAATTATGGCTGAAAAAAATGAGACAATTATCCACATAGTATTGTATTGTGCGAATGTTGCAATAAGACCTTCAAGTTATGATCCAATCAAATGTTTAATTTTTTTTTTCAATATTATTGAAAAATAAATATTTGTTTTTAAAGTTAAA
>APFE030977379.1:0-29531 GCA_000404065.3 Pinus taeda | reverse complement strand
ATTAAGTATAACAGAGGAACCTGATATCATACACAGCAATGAACCTTCATTTCAATATTCAACCCCTTGAGAAATATCAGCAGGGATGACTACAGAAATTCGAGCTCTTCATTCCTCAATCTTTAGCGTCTGCCACAGTCCTGAATACGCTACAGGAGTTTACTTGGTGACTGATATACACGCACAGCAACTAGATGTATCTCGGCCTCTTTTTAATCTTAAGCTTCAGCCACTGAGAATAGTTAATGCAGCCAGCATATAAAGAGATAATTCGTCCCAGTAATGAAGGTGATACGACCCTCTCAAGCAGCAGAGGAACACGGCCAGCAAGGTAAGGAACTCAGCTACTGGAAAATGGAGAAACTCGACACTGGTGTCCCCAGAATATGTTCCGGTGAGATGCCAAACTCGATCCAACTAGGAGCAGCCAACTCGTCTCTCTAGATTGATGTGCACAACATCTTTCTCCCAAGAACTTCAACCCAATGAGAGAGAAACTCAGCCAGCAAGTAAAGTGAAGGAATCTTGTCCCTCTCAACAAAGGAAATCGACCCACAAAGAGTTCAGATTTGAAGGCCACGAACAGCCATGAAATGGATACCTTGACCCTCGGAAATATAGCTCATCTAATGGGTAATGTGGATCTTTCTTAGGTTAAATGAGGCAGAGCAATGGGGCTAACGCTTAAAAAACTCCTAGAAAAATATCCTATGAAACTAAAATGAGTCCTCATTATTACTGAATACGCAGAGCTAGGATAACTGTTGCTTCTCCATGGATCAAAAAGCAATGTTTGTAAGTAAGAGAAACAGTCCACGCAAAAACAGAGAAAAAAATATAGGTTACATCATCTGTAAGAAATGGTGAAGACAATGCGGTAAAACAGGGGTGTTACTAGGTACTTTTTACTGCAAACTGCAGACTGGGGGAGCTTTGTCAAACAAACCCCTTAAGGATATGGTTAGTCTCTCTTGAGATGGGCTACAATTTCAAATCTCTTCTTACTCATTTGACATGAGCCCTAATGTCAAAAGGGCAGTGAAACATTCAAAATTTTAGGAACATAAGATTGCATTAATTCTCACAGGCTGTGGAGAATACAAACACCATACCTGGCATTCTGGCTGTCCAACTCTTTCAGGAAATTCGCCTTTGCTTGAGGGTTCTGTTGAAAATTGAGTTACATAGACAGAGGTTTCAGTAATAGGGTTGGGTCTTCGGAATATAAACCCATGTCATGATCCATATTTGTCAAGGAGTTGTTGGATTTTCTTTGCAGCAGATTTTGCATGTTGTTATGTTTCTTTCAGCAATGTATTGATTATACCAAGATGAAGCATTTGAAACTCTATAATACTGTTTTGTGTATGGGTAGAAAAAGATGAAGGGGAGATAGTGAATTATGCTCTAAATGTGGTTATATCTAGTGGGGCTTGAGTGTATTGTACACAATACAGAAAATTGCACTTCAAGTGGTGTTCAAATTTATAACATGAACCGTCGCTCATATGTTTAGTCAATATTTGTGTTTGCTCATTTGTACAGGGATTTGAAGAATGAAGAAGTGGGACTTCATCAATGTGTTGGAGGTTGAGGACCCAGAAGGAATCACAGAGTTTTCATATCCTGATATATCTCCTCAAAAGAACACTCGAACTTCTGAACATAACCCACAGCCACATACTTTTACTGCAGTGCCCTATCTTATGCAAATCTGCCCTGTAAACAATGGGAAACATGCAGGAACGTGGCACAAATGTCCATGATTGAAGTGGCCACAAATTGGCTTTGATTTTCCTTGAAAGATATTATCATGAAAGGTACTTCGAGCTTTCGCATCCTTGGTAGAAGTAATGAAGGAACTTCTTTCCATTTATTTTTACTATGCCCTTAATCAATATAGGTGTGGAAAGAAGTTGAACATCAGACCTCACTTGAGCATTTGTGGGATAAATTGATCCTGGAAGATTGCTTTCAAGAGCACTTTAATAGAAGAAAGCTGAAGGAAAATATAACACTTCCATACTTGATTACTTGGGCAATCTGGTCAGTGAGGAATGCCAGGTTTTTTGCGGATGTCTAAGCCTACTTTCAAAGTTCCATTACAAGTGATTTAACTGTTTTCTTCTTATAAGCCTAATATACAGCAAAAACCCAATCATATGATTTTGAACAAGGATTATGCGTGGAGCTTATTTGATGGGGCCTGCCAGGGTCCAGAACACTTCTGTAGTCTGGGTATTGTGTTATTTACTGCTAAGGATCAGAAATTCACTAGTAAGGCATATATGGTTATTGGTATTAAAAATCAAGCTGAATTTAGAACATTATTTTTCCTATTACAATGAGCTACAAAGAAAAATATACTGCAACTACAGGTTTTTGGGGACTCTGTTATGGCTATCAAAAGGATGAACAATCACATCCAGGGCCACAGTTTGAGCCTTTCAGAGTTGGGAATAAATTAGGAGGATACCTCACGTCATTATCAGATGATTAGTTTTACTTATATTTAAAGTCCTGAACAGTTTTGCCAATTCACTAAGGAAGCTTTGCATTCGGCTCAAAGTTTTCTTGTTTTAGATGAATTTACTGAGGGGCATCTAGTTTCCTCAAGGTCTTGTTACATTTTAGACTTCTGATCTTATTTGGATGGTGATCTGTAACATGTCAACTGATGATGACATATTTTGATATAGAACTCAATTAGATATTCAAATTTTTGGAAAGCTTATGTAAAGGAAACTGATTAGTCTTAGTTTCAAAGAGTCTCTAGTCTTCACAACAAATCTGAGCTCTTCAATAGGAAACTGATCACATGAATTGAGGTTAACATCTGAGCTTATATACTTTCCACTGTGTGAGATATGTCACATTTCTACAATTCCAGTCCAAGCTTGATTAGGACTATCCGAGGGTATCACAGTGGCTTATCAGAGCTTCTATTTCTCTTGCCAATCCAGGCTTCTCATGGATTTTGATCTTGAGATTCGGGCCTATAAAACTGATTTCTCTCAAGGTTTTGAGCCTCACATATATTATTGCAATTCTATATCCGAGCTTCTAACAAGAAGTCCTAGTTTGAGAGGAGCATAATAGTATTTTCCCAAAAAAGTATTCGCTTTTATCTCCTCGGCTTATGTCATGCTTGTATCCCTTATCAGTTATCTGTCTTCTTGTGATGTTCTTCACAGGTTGATGGGAGGAATGACCAGTTCCAGCTTATATTTATACTAGTTTTTTACCTTTAATGAAATGACACGTCACTTGGCCAAGGAACATGAGCCTACATAATTCATTTTACCAATACTGATTTTTCTAATTTATAAATTCAATTTCTCTCAATCTAAGAGGAGTTAGAAAGCGAGTAATGGCTTATTCGAAAGGGGAAAGTGTCCTCTACAAGATGGTGTCATTTTCATCGTTAACTAATATCAGTATTCCATTAGTAAAATTATATTTTGTGAACTGTAATCATTATTTTATCTGTGGCAGACTTTAGAATTTTATCATTATGTTTTCGACAATGTTTAGGGCTTCCATATTTTTTATCTTTTTGGCAATATCCAAAGATGAGTGTTTCTTCACTTGTTTTCTTTATTTATTAGGATTAGGGCATCTTTAAAGGCATCATGGGCATCTAGGGCTTCATTGATATATGTGTACATCTTGGATGAGTTTATGATATATGTGACTGCTGTTGCATGTATCTCTAGGCTGTTAGTTTTTATCAACCAACCATGGTTTTCTTTTAAAAAAATATAGAAAATATTACTATGGGTATGGAAAAAAGTTTTACATGCTTTTATGAAGTTTGAAGCTTATGATTCTATGAAATTAATGTTAGATATTCTCATGCTAGAACAGTAGACTAACCCTTCTCAGTACAAGGCCCAATTATTGATTATCCTAACAGATTATTTCTTCTTCCCATGGTGCAATTAGTCTGTCAATTAGCCCTATTGGGCTAGTTTGTATTTCATGCCAATCCCATAACAACTTTCAGATTATCTGTATAAACAACATATAACTGATCTGAGCATTCCCAGTTTTGGAATGGCGGATGTCATTAATGATGAAGAGCAGTTTAGTACATTATAAATAAGTGAATGAGCTAGCACAGTAGGTTAAGACGTGGTTGGTGAAAGCCATTAGGCATCTGCATCAGCTAACCTTTCATAAGAGCAGAGTGGAGAGGAGCAGAATTAGGCATTCCACTTTTCACTAATCTAATATGGTTATTGGAGTCTGCAATAACTAAGCTTTCATAAGATTGGAGTGAAGAGGAGAAGAGCTGGGCATTCCACTTTTCAATAAAAACAGAGTGGAGAGGAGAAGAGTTAGGCATTAGAAATACTCAATCATATTTTTGTCTATACATAGTTTAAGGTTTAAGTTCTTAATGTTGCTGCAACAACAAACACTCTCCCAAATGTGTGCCCCCCAGATGTCTGTAAACAACACAAAAATTAACCATATAACCTACAAGCCAATGGCCCTTCTTGTGGAGCTTATCACTGGCAATAATTGATGGATATGCATTGCTTGTAAAGCCCAGTCTACGAAATTCTCTTGTTGTCAGTCCTTTTGTTGTAGCTGATGGGGTAAGGAGAAATTTACTGAACCAGGCAGTGGATCCATTATGCCTGCAGGATTTACTAATTTCATAAAAAACTCATCTGAAAATTCACTATTGCAGGTTACTGCAACATTGACTTTTGCTGCTGCCTGTGCATAAGCGGGTACTACTATTCTCATTGGAAATGATTTAATAGAATGTGCCCAGAACCACTGTGCAAAATATGAAACTGCTACAGCTATCGAATTCTTGAGTTGGTTCATGGTTTCACCATCATTTTTTTTTTACATTTTGGATGTTGGCAAAGAGGTAATATTTGGTGTGCCTTGTTGAAGAAGTCCATTCACACTTAACACCAGAAGTGTATGCAGCTTGATTTTTCCATGAGAATAAAGCTTTCTGCATTAAGCCAATTACCTTTTCGGGGTAATAATGTCCACTGGAAGTTTTGATATGGAAGACATATTAGAGCTAAGCTAAAGGTTACCTAGATTGTCTAGAGTCCATTTTTATATTAGCATGTTTTTTTTTAGGGATCTTGGACATATGTTGATATGCAGTATTAAGGGCAGCCCCTTCAGGAACAACAAAACATCCATATCATTGATTTAGATGCACCATACTTCCAATTGGAAATACCCAATCATATTTTTGTCTATACATAGTTTAAGGTTTAAGCTCTTATTGTTGCTGCAACAACAAACACTCTCCCAAATGTGTGCCCCCCCAGATGTCTGTAAACAACACAAAAACTAACCATAGAACCTACATGCCAATGGCCCTTCTTGTGGAGCTTATCACTGGCAATAATTGATGGATATGCATTGCTTGTAAAGCCCAGTCTACGAAATTCTCTTGTTGTCAGTCTTTTTGTTGTAGCTGATGGGGTAAGGAGAAATTTACTGAACCAGGCAGTGGATCCATTATGCCTGCAGGATTTACTAATTTCATAAAAAACTCATCTGAAAATTCACTATTGCAGGTTACTGCAACATTGACTTTTGCTGCTGCCTGTGCATAAGCGGGTACTACTATAAGATACAGCCAAGTTAAATCAATTTGAGAGCAAGGTTGTTTTAAGAACACAAACTGTCAGAATGATATCGTTACAGTTATGAGGTCTGATGTCTATTCCTAGTGAAACTTACTTATTATCCATGGATAACGGGGATTAGGTTTACCTCAGAAAATTCTATTTTGGCATACTGATAGCAGGAATAGACTATTTAACAAGGAGCAAGATTTCTGTATAGATAGTGTGCCAATTCAGTCAATTTTATGTTTAGGTTCATTACTCATGAAGTCTGGCTCCAATCTCTCAAAAAGGTTAAGTTTGCAGTGACTGGTATCAGTAATTTCTTTTTGTCTAAAACCCGATTCAATGTTTGATATCAGAATTTTCAACTATTTTATGGCCGGAGCAGGTTATGGCAAGGAAGTCAATGGATGACCTATTTTATGACCAGAGCAGGTTATGGCAAGGAAGTTAATGGATGACCTCAACAAGGACCAACCTCTCTAGCTCTTGCAATTTTTTCAAGGGCTAATGCATGTTGGTCCCTCCTCTGCCCCTTTAAATATTTTCAAGGTTCACGGTCGTGGAGCTATATGCATATTCTGGCTCTAATGCATGTTGGTCCCTCCTCTAGACCTCACAAATTTTTCAAGGTTAGTTCATAGTCGTGGAGCTACATGCATGTTCTGCCTCTGAATAAATTATTTCCTGGGGAAGCTCTTTCTCGAAGTGGATGTCTTTAGGTTCCTTATGCCGTAGAAGATTTCTCCTGAGTGACATTTTTTTTCTCCAATTTAAGGTTGTTGCTATCGAAATACGCATTATGAGATGCTGCCTCCAGTACTCGGAAGCTTTCTGTCTTGCATTTGCAGAAGGTAAGCTCGTTGCTATTGAAATACGCATTATGAGATGCTGCCTCCAGTTCTCGGAAGCTTTCTGTCTTGCATTTGCAGAAGGTAAGGTTGTTGCTATTGAAATACGCATTATGAGATGCTGCCTCCAGTACTCGGAAGCTTTCTGTCTTGCATTTGCAGAAGGGACTATTGAGACAACATCACCATTTGCAGAAGGGACTACTGAGACAACATACACTGGCAGAAAGGATTATTGAGACAAAATAACCATTTGCAGAAGGGATTACTGAGACAGCATAGTTTTGCACAACTTGTTATCTTCAATCCTAGAAGAAAAATAGCGAAAAAGAAAAAAACATCTATTTTCATATATTTTATGGCAAATTTCACTCCAAAAAATTCTTATTTTCATGACCACTAGGATTCGCCCTTTCCCTGCCCAAACTCATGCTTAACATTATTTTCCCTTAAATTGTAAGCATCACATATATGTAAATAATATGTAGTCTACCATGTATAATAGTGCATCAGATCCATATATGCACCAATGAAATTATATAAACAGAAAATATTCTGGACATAAAAACTTTACATCAACGCAGGTTAGAATCTGGATTCTGAAATAAAGGGATATAATTTTGAACTGTGTACCAAATTACCAATTGCAAATGACAAAACATTGCATACTTTGTGCTATTACCGTGGCATCTAGGTTATCAGAGCATGCATCCATGTTACTATCAATAAAACATGCATGTTTTGTGCTATTACTGCAGCATCTAGGTTATAAGAGCAGGCATCCAAGTTATAATTGAAGGAAATATATGGTTCTGCAATCAATATCTGCTCGCAAGAATGCAAGCATGTTACTGCTATTGGTCTAGTATATCTCAGTTTTTGTTGTTGCTGTATCTGACTTGTGTGTGAACGTCAGTCCAATCTTGTCACTTTCATTAACAAAGGAAACAGAGGGTTCCGAGCTGGACATTTGTTTGTGGACCACAGTCTAAGCAACAGAAGCCACAAGGACTTCCACACCGTGAGAGCAAGGATTCAACACCGTGAGCGGACCTGCGAGGTGAGCCAGCGCGGTGAGCAGGAGAAACGAATGCTCGAGAGGGTTGCAGAGGACCTGTTCTGGGACGGCGAATGGAGCAAGCGAATGGAGCAAATGAATGTTTGGCGGGAGGGATCGTTTGAAAATGCGCGGGCTTGGTCTGAAAATGCGCCAGCACAGCCGGTGGCACGGTGGTGGGTTACTGGTTCTTGGAAAAAGTTGCCGTCGAGTTCTAGGAGAAACGATGGATGGCATAGGCATGTATATATGGTAAGCCTGCTATCGGGTGCATTAAAGGCCCTATACCAGGCTGGTTAGCACTTGCCATGGAAAATTATATATTATGTAAATTAAAATAGAGGAAAATTATATATAAGAATGTAAAGTAAAATAGAGATACATAAATGGTTTTGTAAAATCAAATTTGGAATATAATTTTTATATTAAATATTTTTATGGAAGAATACGAATATTATAAATCTATTCTAAACACCAAAAGGCTGGAGTTGGTGATGGGACTTGCTTTCATATCGCTTGTATCGTCTTACACTAGGGGCATATGGGTGAAGAAGATTATTTATATTGTTGGAATGTCATTTTTGTAGAAACTTTTAGATAATACTTTTTTGGTCAGAATACTCATTATGAATCAAGAAACATCATTATTCATAACCATCCATATTAAAGATAATTAACAATTTCATTATAAATCTATATTAAATATAATTAACAATTTCATTATTATAGTTTCATAATATTCATACATCTTGTTTATATTCATTATACATAATGTAAATAGTTTGTAAAACAAAAGTATATAATAATTTTAAAAGTAGAATAGATTTTTTTTCCATGTCATTAAATATCCACTTTCTAGTTTGAAAGTAAGAATAAGATAATTTTCAAGGTCCAAGGCCATATAACAAGAAGGCTCGAAGCCATTACAACAATATACTCAATATGACCTCAACATGACATTTATGGGAATTAAATCTAGGCGGGGAGGATAACAATCATTTATCCTCACCACCTAAGATAACCCAATTGACAAATTTATGAAAAACATTATAGTTATGATTTTACAATATTTGCTACTACTTTAATTTATTGGTGGAGATAGATCAAACCTCCAAGTTATTTAGGGAATCTGTACACTCCATAATAAGGTTGTACTTTGGGTGGCATCACCCAATGTCTAGCATCATCCCATAATATCATCACACCTACAACTCCAACAAATCCAATCCCGAATCCCAATCCCAAAGCAAATAATGAGACATATTCATTGACATGGCTTAGCCATCCATGTACTTTGCTATTGCCAGCACCTTTCATTGTGTTATTGTTCTGTGTTTCCTTACATTCTTGCAAAGGATAGCGGCATAAGCATTTGTTTCCTTCAAATGATGTCTCATTAAAAGTGTCCATCTGTGTTCCTTTTGGGATTTTACCACAAAGTCTATTCCATGAAATGTTCAAAGATGCCAACATAGTTAATGTAGAGAGCTCTTGAGGAATTGCTCCACTTAACATATTTCTAGACAAGTCCAGCTGCTCCAAAGTAGATATCTTACCAAGAGATGTAGGGATTTTTCCTTTCAGTTGATTTCCAGATAAATTCAATAGCCTTAAGCTAATGAGATTTCCTATGCTTGGAGGTATTTCTTCAATAAGATTGTTGCCAGACAAGTCAAATATGGTGTTTGTAGCCAGCACATATGTTAACTTATACCTATATCCTTTTATTACAATACTCAAATCCTCATATAGTGTATTACCACTAAGTTTAGAAGATCCCAAAATTTTGAATCCATTGAGTCTTTGAAGATGGAATGGTATTTTTCCACTAAATCTATTGTTGGATAAATCCAACACCTGCAGCTTGCTAAGATTTGTAATCCATTGTGGAATATCACCGGAAAAATTATTATAACCCAAACTTAAAACTCTTATTTCAGAAAAAGACGCAAGATACTGAGGAAGCTTCCCTGTAAATCCATTTTTACTTAGATCCAGTAACTGAAGTTGAGTGCAATGGGCCAAAGATTCAGGTATTAGCTGAGAAAAGTGATTAGAATGAGCAGAAATGACTTGCATAGACACTGGAAAGTTTATGTTTAAAGGTCCAATAAGTCCATTTCCAGAGACTTTCAACCTCTGTAATTGTGTGCACATATTTAAAGCTGATGGTATTTTGCCTGTCAACAAATTGTCCGTTAGTGCCAAAACTAACAAAGATTTGCAATTTCCCAAAGAATCAGGGATAGTTCCATTCAACTTGTTTTCAGATAAATCAAGCTGTTGTAGTTCCACACATTCTCCTATACCTTCAGGGATTGTACCTGTGAGAGTATTGTTATTTAAGAAAAGATTCCGAAGCTTGGTCAAATTACCAATGCCTTTAGGTATGTTGCCATACAAATTGTTTTTAGATAAAGCTAGCTGCTGTAGTTCGACACATTCTCCTATACTTTCAGGGATTGTACCTGTGAGACGGTTGGTATCTAAGAAAAGATTCTGAAGCTTAGTCAAATTACAAATGCCTTCAGGTATGTTCCCGGTGAACATGTTGCTTCCCAGATATATAGACGTCAACTCACTCAATTTTGCAATGGCTTTTGGTATGCCACCGATGATCCTATTTGAACCTAGATGCAGGAACTGCAGCTGAGCTAAATTTGCAATGGCCTCTTCTGGTATGCATCCAGTGAAATTGTTTCCACCCAAATTTAATTGGCTCAACCGGGTTAAATTGGAAATTTCTTTAGGTATGCCGCCTATTAAATTGTTCAGAACAAAGTTAAGGTCTTCCAGCATATTTAAACTGAAAAGGCTCTGAGGTATGCGGCCTGTTAACCTATTTTTACCAAGATGTAGATATGTCAACTGACTCAGGTTGGCAATGGCTTCAGGTACATGACCGCTCACATCATTTTGATCCAGATTCAAGGTGGAGAGGGGAAGCTGGAATAGACTCATCGGGATGGGGCTTTGAATCTTGTTGTTTGGTAAATCAAGCCAATAAAGATTACTGCAATTTCCTATTTCAGAAGGGATCACACCTGAAATATTACCTGGACCATAAAGAGAGTTGAAGAAGCTTTTTTAACTTTCCCAATTGAGGTGGTATGATGCCTGACAATTTGTTGTCCCCGAAAAATAATGTCGTCAGAAAAGAGCAGTTTCCTAGAGATGGAGGAATGGCACTCTGGAAACTGTTTGTTTGTAGATACAGATACTCTAATTCCTGCAGCAACCCCAATTCAGCAGGAATTCTTCCACTTAAATTGTTGTGAGAGAAGGCTATATACCACAGCTGAGTACAATTGAAAAGAGTGGAAGGGATATGACCACTTAGTGAGTTTCCTTCAAAGTAAAGATAAGAGAGATTTCTGAGCAGACCCAAAAATGAAGGGATCGGTCCAGTGAGGTCGTTGTATCCAATGGACAAATATTGGAGAGACGTGCAGCTGCTGAGGGCAAGAGGAATGTGGCCAGATAGATAGTTGTTTTCAACGTGAAGATGGGCTAGATTTCTGAGCAGACCCAACTCTGAAGGGATTGAACCAGTGAGATTATTGTTTCCAATAGACAAATCTTGGAGAAAAGTGCTGTTGCTCAGAGAAACTGGAATACTTCCAGACAAATTATTTTCTGCCAAGCGGAGATGTTCCAACTTGCCCAGACGGCCGAATTCTGTTGGAATAGTCCCTGTCAAGCTGTTTGCTGAAAGTCGGAGCCACTGAAGGCGCGTGCAATTTGACAGTGATCTTGGAATAGGACCCCAAAGCATGTTATAGCTAAGGTCTAGTATTCCCAGAGCTTTTAGCTGACCCAGCTCCGGTGGAATTGTTCCTGACAGATTATTACCAGAAAGATTGAAAGTACGTAATAATGAAAGGCTACCGAGATATCGTGAAAGACTACCTTGTAATCTCAAGCCAGGAAGTGTTATGCCCACCACTCTCTTCGTGCCCTTCCTGCACCGGATTCCATTCCAGGAGCAGACGTTGTGTGAGTTTTGCGATGTCCAGTTGAGGAGGGATCCAAATGGATCAGATATGACCGCATTTCTGAACGACAAGAGCGCCTGCACGTCCTTTCTATCGGGAAGTGCGTCCATGGGTGATGACCATGCAGTTTCCTCGTCGAAAAGAAGAGAAGTGCTGAAGAAATGATGATGGCGTAAAGCACGTTCCCCATGAATATGGGAAGAATAATATGGCTTCTTCATTGGGAAACTAACCGTCGCAGTTCCAGTATGCAGAGCTATTGTAGTTGCCATGATAGTAAACCACAATATCATCACCATTTTCACGATCATATTCGACACACCACCTATATCAATTTATTTCTCTCTTTTACCGACTAAAGCAATAGCAATAGCAATGCCAAAATCAAATAACCCTGTGGGCACAGATATAAAGTGGGACATTGATGCCAAAATCAAATCACCCTGTGGGCACAGATATTAAGTGGGACATTGATTGGTGGATGCAAGCCGCGTATTCTCTCTATCGTAATGTAGAGAAGAGCATTCTGCCTCAAGGTACTCTATTCTGTCTCATTGTACCGAAGTCGCGTTTTCCACGATCAAAGTCTCAAGGTACTCTATTCTGTCTCACTGTACCGAAGTCGCGTTTTCCACGATTAAAGTTGAGGTTATGGGAAGGGAAGAAAAAAGTGAAGCACTCCGAAAGACCACCGCGTGGGGACCGATGGAGAGGTGAGGAAATTAATTGAATGGGACATTGATAAGGAAATTAATTAAATGGGATATTGATAGGTTGCTACAAGTCGCGTATTCTCTCTATGGTGGGTTAAATTTGGCCGGTGGGTCTCTTATTCATTATGGAATTTTTTATGATGATTTTAATTTTAAACTGCTTTTTATATGATTTTATTATTATTTTTTTTAATTTTTTTAAAATACTAAATATAATTTTTTGATAGAGGTTTCATGTCAACGAGAGTGGATGGATTTGTGAAAATAATTGTTTTGCTACAGTGTGCTAATCGGTCATCTATTCTGGAAAAATTCACCCAAAATTTGCATCATGCCCTAACCACAAGCAAACCAATTATGTAAAGGCATAAATATACTATAAATATATTGTATTTTGATAGGTTTTTCTTGCCAATAAGAACAAGTGGGATTCTGAAAGCAATCGTTTGGCTAAGCTGTTGGGTCATCTACTCTATCAAATTCGCCCTAGACTTTATATATCGTCTCTAGTTACTGACATAAAGGATATCAACTCGTAGGGAAACTTTCGAGTATCCAATATTCTATATAAGGTTCTTTCTCATATTGGTTGCAAGAGCTATGGATAAAGACTAGAATATTTCCCCCGAAGCAATTGAAGTGACATAAAAGATTTAGGATTTGCTTTGTGTACTCCTAGTGCACGGCAAAGTTGTTGATGGAAGCTCTCTTAATTTAATAGGTCCTTTATATACTACAAAACTAAAGAGCTAGATTATCAGATTCACCAAAGTACCCAATTACAACTTGACTAGCCACAAAATGGGATACTTAAGTTGTTGAAACTAGATGGCTTGGGAGGTGTGAAGATATTTGGGAAGCTCAACTTTGTCCTCTTTTAGGACTAAGGCACTTGACTGGTTGGTGTTTAACAAGCATAGTGAGTCAATATATTGTCTACCATTCAAGAATAATATATGGTTGCCTATTAGAAAAATGTGTTGAGTTTGAAGCAAACTCAACATAATGTCCACCATTTAGGAATAACAAATGGTTGCCTAGTAGAAAAACTTGTTGAGTTTAAAGCACACTGGTAAGTCAAACTCAACTCGGCTCAAAAGAACGAGATATTTTGACTTGAGGGAAAGTCAAACTCATTGCCTAGGAATCTGACTTGAGAAAAATGACTTTGCTCGCAAATACTTATGGATTAGACTCTGACCTAAATACCTAAATATATCACTAAGAGTTGAACCAGAAGGAATAATTAATGAAAAAAAAGGCAAACATATAAATAAAGAAATAAAACATTATTAAAATGATTAGAAATGACATATATAAATAAAATCAAATCAAGATTTAAAATCAAGAAAGAAAGAAAGGGTTAAACCCATCACTGAATAAAAGAAAAGGGGAAAATTATAAACCTAATAATTAAAATGAAACTGAAGTAAAAAGAAAGGAACATACCACTTAAAAAAAAGAAAGGGGGATCAAGGATGAAGACCCTTAGGAGGATAGGGCGAGGATCCAACATGTGCTAATATTCCAACCATCATCCCTATTTATAGAACTAGATCTTTTGTCAATTTCTATGGCTTCTTTGAACTTTCGGTGATCGAAATGATCATTCTTGGCAATGACCTGAGAATCTTCTTTACAAATATGGTGTTTTGTCTTCTCAACATGTTTGGCTAGAGCTAAGGAGCAATTCCTACAATGGTTGATGTTTGTTGCATGCTCTTTAATCCTTTGTCTTATGAAATGACTGGTTTCTCTAACGTAGGGATTCCCACATGAACAAGGGATTACATAAACACCTTTTAAATATTTAAGGTCCACAGGGTCCTTAATTGATCTAAGGGAACTCCAAATGGTGTTCAAAGTCCTAAAGGTAGAAAGGACCTTGTGCTTCTTAAGAAATTGAGCAATCTTGTTGATGGTTCCTTATATAAACGGAAGTTGGACTTTGGTAACCCAATCTCCAGGCTCTTTCATTATCTTCGGACCATTGCTTGTGTTTAAGAAAGATTTGAGACCTAGGTGCTTATTGTAACCATTATTTTTGAATATTTCAAGAAGATGGGATTTCTCATCATCCAGGTGACTTTCATTCGAAACCCTCAAAACTCGAGTTTCTAATGTGTTGAGAACTCCAAGTTTTTAGGCATGGCAATGGTGGGAACTTGCACGCAGATCTTGCTCAGTGTGAGTCTTCTTACGAAAGACAATGAGAAAAAAAAACATCATCTTTCTTAGACACAAACACATAAGGGTAAACAAGTCTACCATTGAATTTGAATTCCATAGTAAACTTGATGGAGCTAGACTAACTATTAAGATGTTAAAAAGATAGATATAATTTTTCATGCCTGTGAGGCTAGATGATTAAGGCATCATCTACAAACCTTTTGCACAATTTGGTCCATAATTGTGATGAAGTGAATGCCCTGGATTCAAAATATTTCGTGAACAAGTTAGCAATGAAAGGGGACAGTGGATAACCCATGGCCACTTCACAGGGTTTCTCATAGAATTCACCTTCAAAGTTTAAAAGGGTAGAGGTAAGGCAGATCTTGACTAACTTGGCTACATTGGTATCAATAACTTTATTGATCACCTCAATAGCCTCCTTAATGGGGATATTGGTGTACAAAGAAACCACATCAAAACTCACACGAATATCATTATGCTTAAGCTTTAAACCCTTTAACTAATTGACAAAAGATGAAGAGTCCTTAAAAAAGGATTACATAAGGCCAACAAGGGGCTTTAGCTTCCAGGCTAAATGTTTAGCTAGAAGGTAAGTCAACCAAACTATTTTATTAAGAATGGGTATAAGGGGGAATACATATTTATGGATCTTGGGAAGCTTATAGATCCTAGGAGTAAGAGAGTTGCTCTTGATAAGCTTGAGGCTTATTGAATTAATGGTGCTATTATATTTAATAAATGAAGCAAAAAAATTTGATATTTTCTTTAAAGGGTTCTTAGTAAGCTTCATGTAACTACCATTGTTATGAGGGTCATCCAACGTTTTTCTACGGTAGTCATCCTTATCTATGATAACGACTACCCCACCTTTATCATCTTTGAAAATAGTAATGGCAGGGTTCATGTTCAAGGACATAAGGGCTTCGAATTCTGACTTGCTAATGTTTCTCTAAGGAGGCTTGGATTTTCTAAGGACAACAATGAAATATTTCATAATAACATATTGAATGTTATCAGGTAAGTCCTTAATCCCATCTTCAACATCACAAATGATTTCCTCCACTAGGATATTTCTCGGAACAAAGGCGAAGTTTAACCCTTTTTCCAAAAGTTTATATACTGGAGGATCATAAGAAAAATTAGAGAGGTTAACAACTCTCTTATTAACATAGGGGAAACTAAATTATTGTTGAGGGATGACAAAGGAGTGGGGATCCTAGAACAAGAGTAAGATACAAACTTAGTAATGACAGGAGATTTTTTTATAGTGGAGGAGTAATCTAGGTTTGAAGGGCAGTCTTCAACAAGGGAGGAAGTTGCATGACAAAGGGTAAATGAGGAGGGATGGACCATGATGGGGACCGAGATTGAATTCAAAGGGGAGGATCGTAGGGATTTAACTTTCATGGAGTATTATAAAATATTCTTAGTAATAGTTACAAATATAAGATTAATCTCAAAAGTAATTATGCAATTGTTTCCCTTTAAATGAAACTGTTTGATTAAAAAAAATCATATGAACATGTATCATATGAGATGAGTTATAGCTTTTTTGGCATGTAGTATTTGTAAGCCATGATATTAGCCCATGAGATTCTAACAAAGCTTATTCACAAGTTAAAAAATTCTATTGTTCTCCATAGTTAAGAATCTTGTTCCATGTTTTTCTTTTTTAAATGTATATATTTTAACTCATATATTAAGTCTTTTAATAATTAATAATAATAACTTAAAATAAAGTTATAATTTGGCAATGTCCCATGGGGCTTTGAATGATAGTGAATGAGTGTATTTTTAGGGCACTCCATGACCCACACAAAAAAAAATTATAGTTTGGCAATGTGAGATGTATCGTAAAGTAAGTGTTTTGATGCTTGTCATGGATCAATGTCTATTGTCATTTACCAACCATTTAATTTACATGGTTGCATTAGTTGTAGTTTAAAGTAAGTCGTGAATAGAATATACTTTTGGATAATTATATATCTTTTCATTTAATTATATATATGCCTACAACCACTTTTGTTCATGGCTGATGAACTCATGTTCATTGCGGCTAGAGGGTTCCTCACATTCTAAATCAAAATTGTCACTCCTTCCATATCTCCTCGATGCAAGAGCAACCCCTCTTCTTAGTTTTCCAATCTTTCTAAGTACATTATTTTAGAAAATCATTTATTTCAAATAGGACAAAAACAAATACAACTAAAGATCAATTTCTCAACATAACCCTTCTATTTACTTTTTCCCAATGTTTACAAGTATGTTCCTTTAGTAGATCATTACTCCCAAATAACGTAACAACAAATACAACTAGAGATTAATTTCTTAATATGTTGATATATAATGGTATCCAAAGATCATAACAATAAAATGTCACACAATTCCTCACTTATAGGAACTAAAAAAAATTGCTTATTAACCTTCTTAACATTGATCAATCTCTTGCTAGACAATGTTTCCCCAATCTCTTATTATACATTTTTCTTAAGTGTCCCCTCATGATCCATCTAAGAGGGTCACTTAATTACTTGAAATAATATCGAAACAAGATGCCTAGTTTCTTAAAATCTCATTTATAAGCTAAGAGAAATATAAGAAATAGGAAAATCGATGTTAAAAATGTTTTTTTTCCTTTTTTTTTAATCCCATAATGCAAAAGACCTCAAATGTGAAGTATATAAAATAACCTTTCATACCCGAGCAAGTGCAGGTGGAGCTTGAAGAACTCATTAAAAAAGCACTCAATAGACCTCCGATGGACATGGCATGTGAATGAGATATAGGATGACAACATGAATTGAATACAAAGTGGGACAAACAAAATGACTTGGAAGGTGGGTTCCATACATGTCGACAAGTAGGGAACCACAATTTGAAGAAATGATATCCCATGAAAAGCCTCCTTTCTTGTAATGAACTTTACCTAACATTAATGTCTTTAACTTTGTTACCTTTAATGTAATTAACTTAAATTTTATTAGTTTTGCATATTTGTTAAGGGATATAGCTCAATGAATTGTCCATTTCTAATCTGACCAAAATGACAATAAGTTAAACTAGACATTTCATTGAAACTAGAAATAAGTTTTTTTGTTTAATAAAATTTAGTATCTAATCTATGGATTATATAATAGATTATATAATTTGAGTCCAAGAGGGGTTTTTGAAGCTAATAAATTTATATATTCAATTATAATTTATAATAATTTTAGTTGAAATGATGGTGGATTTTAACAAATCTTGAATTAACTTATTTTGAGAAAGAGAAATATGAAATGGAGAAATATTTTGAACTATTATCATAATCCCAAAGCAAAAATATTTGGTGTTATATATATGCTTAGTTTGAGAGAAAAATCAACCTTAAATCATATAGATATTTTACAAGGCAATTTAGTGATATTTTACAACTCTTTACGGATGAGATGTGTAATGTGTGTTAACCAAAATGAAGTTTTTTTTAAGGTTCCTAACATAGAAGTGAAAAAATATGACCATAATAGTAACCAAAACACATCCATATCAACCCATATTTAAGCAATTAGAGAACCAAGAGCACACCAAGCCCCTTGAGGGTTGAGAGGGCCTATGGAAGGTGATTGGAAAGAGAGGAACTTGTGGACGAGAAGGCTGAGTAGCCCTTAGACCTCTTGAGGGATGCTAGAGCCTATGGAAGGTGGTTGGAAAGTGAGCAACTTATGGAGGAGAAAATTGAGTAGGCTACAGACATGTGGTTGGTATTGACCCAAAAAATTGTGTAGTCGTATGTGACAAAAAATTTCCATTGAAGAGTTATACTTATGTCCTTACTCTTTCCTTTTATACAAAACTTCGCTGATTTCCCATTATGTGGAGAGACTTCATGCACATGTCTCTCCACACATTATTCCTCTACACTCCATGTTAGATGCACATGGAATCTGAAGAGACATGAATGATATAATAGTTAATTCTCTTTATTATTAACGTAGATGTATATTTATATTACATTCTTGTGATTCAAACATCTCTTGGAATCTCTTTCACTGTCCAACTTCCTCACCTCAACCCTTGGCGGATTAGGTGTCCAACATTCCCTCTTAATCCGAAGGGGTATGTATGAGTTCAAGAAGAGAGATGTAATACAAAATGTGAAAAAATGCATGGCAACGCTAGGTTGAATGTGCTCCCTAAAATGTTTCTATAAGGGAGTAGTTTAAGGATGACCACCAACACTAAAACTTCTCTTTCCAGAATTTGTCTATCATTTCTCTATTTGGTCAATTAGTTAATAATGATACTGTGCTCCACCTGGACACTCCTCTGGTCTAAAACTTGACATGTTTGCCTTCTCCCCAGCCTGTACATTACATCTGTTTCTATCCATTGTCTGTAATGCTCCATTTAATTTAATGTCTGTTAAAAATCTGCTGCCTCTCCTCTGTGTACCTTTCTTGCTGGCAATGTTATACAACAGCGTAATCGTCGTTCGTGGCTGTCCAAACCGCATATCCAAATCATGGCTTGGTGTTTTGTGTCGAGCTTGACTATCTCGAAACACGAGACTGGCTATGCTTCTCACGGTTCAATTGGAGACCATATGAATGTTGGATTTTGTTGAGTTGTTCAAAATATCTCCACTCTCCTACTCTCCCCTTACCATACCTCTCCTTCCTTTGCTTTATCTCGCGGTTGTGATCCTGAAAAACTCCATAAAATTCGGTCTTTCATCTAATTATGTTTATGATGTAATCTATTTTCTGGAAATCATTACGCCTGTGCTCTAGAATGTATCTCCAAAATTTATCAACGGATTTCAATACACTGGTCTACACTCGTGTCGCTCAAGCCTCTACGTGCAAGATCACTGGCGGCTTGATTTTCGACAGTCAATGCCTGTAAATCGAAGGTTGGTTTTGCACGACATTGAGTAGAACAAAAATACAGGCCTGCAGCGATTCACATTCCCATTCATATCAAAATCTCTTTTCAGTGGTTGAGGGACTCGCTGCGACATTATTTGATAGTTGAGAGACCGATACGAGTGGAGTTCATGCTAATCATTAGCAGGGCGTGAATTCCCGAAGTTAATCTTTGATTCTTTGTTCCAGTCCAAAGTTCTGCTCAGTGCTTTTTGGCCTTGCACATGGCTCATGGAGTTTTTCCTGTCGTGATTTAAGAGCCTGGGTCGAATGGAAAAAAAAAAAAAAAACAAAAAACAAAAAAAATTGTGATTTAAGAGCCTGGGTCGAATGAAAAAAAAAAAAAAAAAACAAAAAAAATCCTTGTCGAAGATGTCACAATCGAAAACGTCTTCAAAGCCAAGTGACAACAATTGGATCCTCTCCAAAATTCATATATGGTGACATATTTGTGAGATCTCATTCAAACGGTTCATTTGATTGTGCTAGCATCATCTAAAACTGAGCACTTGCATAGTCTTCAGTTTCAAATCTAGCTATATCATATATAGTGAGCGTTAAAATCGTTGGTTATTTTCCTTCGCTTTGAATTTACACCTTGCTACAAATGATAATGTGTATGGTGATATTATCTTCTTTCGGTAGCCAAGAAAACTGACAACATATTTCTCTCTCTCTACGAGGGCTCAAATTAGTGGGACGTTGTCAAACCCTTAACTCGAGCTTGGTTTTTTCCTTGTGGGAAGCTAGATACAATTATAAATTCATTGTTTGTGCTAAAATCTATGTGGTTTTCTCTTTTAATAAATTAATAGTTGAGTGGAAATGTTGTAAGCAAAGAAAACACAATGCAACCCTCAAAATTTCATAGGATTCTGAAATTTGATATGTGAGAATGCATGATATACACATGTTGATTTTTGTATGTGTTACTTTTTTTCCTATCCACTGTTTATATTACTGCCATTTTTTATATGTCAACATAATTGATATGCTAGACACTAGTTGTTAAGAAGAGATGTGAAGGCATTTACAAAAGGAATGTGCACTTGAGTGTTAGAAGGTAACTTTGAAAGAATTAGAGGAAGGTTATGTTTCACTAGTCTGAACTAGTTTGTTGGCTAACAGTGGCACTATCACATGCAATGAATTGTGTTCAATATATGCACCATTGAGAAGTTGACACCCCTTATTTCATAAGCTTGACGTTTTAAGAAAATTTCCAAAATTACTGAGGTATTAGAGTTCCTAAAAACTTTAATACGCTCCATTGATCATGATACATTAAAAATCAACAAGTACACACTTTTTGATATTAAATTATGACTAGAAAATTCACACGACAAGATTGAATTTTTGCAGCTAGAATCTCAGTTCCAGCCAGATGCATTAAAACATAAGATTTGTCATTATGAATTGGTTTCCGTTCAGAAAAACCCTTTATTGGAGATTAAGATAGACTCCCATCAGCAGCAAGAATATGAAGTTGATTCAGGTTCAATGCCTAATGAAGCAGTATAATTGCATGTAGAAGCAGAAATTCAACCTGCAATTTCCAATCCAATTATCAAACCTTGGGAAGAGCTTGTCAATAACAAGCACAAAGCCAGTCTTGGATATGACAAGGAGTTGTCCTTTCATATTCTAAATTACTCAAAGCCCGTACAGTTCCATAGCACTGGATTTATTCACGACAGTTCACCTTCAGTTGTTCCAGATTATGGTCCTCTTCCACAACAACCACAATATATTGTTAAATTCCAACATTGTGATAGAGTTCGCCATATGAAATGTCATTTTTTTAATCTTAATCCATGTGAGAACTGTCATAAAACCACTCATTATTCAAACAGATGCTTCAAAAACAAGCCTTTTGCAAGAACAAAGATTCATCTTGGATGGATCGCTTCTTAGCAATGGGCTTCAACAACTAAGAAGATATTTCGCTCATACAACAGGATTTGTTCTCGAATATTGAAAAGTCTTGCAATTGAGTTGTTGTAATCTTCTCACCTTGTATTTGACATGGGGGGAAATGATGGCCATCTACAAGTTTCAAAGCCACATCAAGTGACCCTGAGCCACAACCTACCATACCAGATTCAAAGTTGTAGCCAAAGACATAGATTCCCCTGAGCATGCCATTAGTTGGTGGTCAACCTTAAACCATATATTCGAGGTGAGACCTCCCTTTTCAGATTGAGCTTATCCCTCTTCAAAGAATTGGAGACACTTCCTCTAGAAGAAGACTTTAGCTTCTTGCCAATTTTGGAAGAGTTACATGAATTGCATTAAGCATTCCAGAGTTGGTGGTCACCCTTAGACCACTACAGGTTTCATACATCCCTTTTATAGGTTGAAGGTCTCTCTCTTAAAAGCATTAGGGGCACTTCCTCTAACAAAATACTTCAACTTCTTTCTAGATTTGGAAGAATTCTGGGAACTGCACTAAGTGTTCCAGTGTTGGGGGTCATCCTTAGACCACCCCCTTATGCCAACATTTCAGAGAGTACATTCAGCCTAGTGATGCCATGCATTTTTGCACATTTTGTATTACATCTCTCTTCTTGGACTCATACATACCCCTTTGGATTAGGGGGGGCAATGTTGGACACCTAATCCTCTAAAGGTTGGTGTGGAATGTAAACAGTCAAAGGGAGTCTAAGAAACCACTTGGTATATGGAAACCAAGGGTCAACAAAATGTATTATAAATGTATATCATGTGAATAATAGACACCTTTAATGCTTATCCTTCATATTATGTCCTTGCCATTATTGTGTTTAACACTCCACCTCTGTGCATACCTTGTTCCACACACTTTCTCTCTACATTTGTCCTATCCCACACCCACATTTACATATCATACCTCTACATAGACTCATATTCTACATGGCACGAGACTTTGAAAAATCCATTTGTCTATGCCCCTTGTTATTACTTAACATTAATTGCTAATATCACATGTTAGGGAATCACTCCACCACATTTACTCTCCTACCCCCGTTTTAACTAGTTTTGAGGTCACTTAAATAATCAATAAATGGAATTTCAGTCCAAGTAAATGTGACGTGATGGAAATCGTACTTTGATATATGCTTCATATCACTCCTCATAAAGCATGATCAAGGCTAAGTAGATTCTATTTATTATTTTTCCTCAACCAAGAAAATGGCACAAGATAAGTTGCTTATTAGTAATTCCACTAAAATGAGGAATTAAAAACTAAGACTCACTAAAGGGATTTATGGATCGAGACATATTTATTTATGTACATCAGACAAATGGCTACAAGAAAGAAGACATACCCCATTTGTAGTTACATGTTTAATTCACTTGCTTGCATAGACAAAATGTTTCATTCATTGACTACATATTAGTGGTATTTGAACTTATCACTTGAAAAGGAGAGAAATAATAGAATTTGGACCATGTAACTAGAAAATGTTGCATGTGTCCCTAAAGAATTTGATTTCATGTAAATAATTTAGTTATGTGTGTGGCATTTCCACCCAAAAATAAGAATAGTCAAGCTTGGAGTCAAAAGGAGTCCAGCTCACCTGACTCTAAAACATGACCCAAACATAACTTGATTCCTTGGCTCTTTGGGGTTTAAATTAAACTATATGAAACCATATGATGTGATTATATTTAATAAAATTTGAATTCTTTACAACCTGTGTTATACACTTCAACACCTAAAAAATTATTCTTTATTCCATAGGATCATGAGACATGACCAAGGGCTACTTCTCTATTATTGGTTAGGATAGGGTCCCCTAGGGTCAAAGTTTCTCATTAATTTTTGTATACCTATAAAGTCTCTACATCTTGAGGGAGCAGAGCACGAAGGTCAGAGGAGTCAAAAGGGGGCGTTAGCCCCTTAGTTTGTTAGATGATAGTGATTTTTGTGACTCAACCATGGTCCGCAGACCATGGTATTGTAAAAGAGAAAGATACATAAAGGATCATAACAAGCCTAGAAAGTAACTTGAATAGAAGATCATTGTATGGGAAAGTAAGCTAAGGCAAGAAAGTTTGTTTCCTATACTTAGGCGAAGGGGAAGGCTCTTGCAACTGAGTGCGTGGAGACCTTGGTAAGTCCACAGACTGAGTGCGCAAGCCCATGTAACTGAGTCGGCAAGGAAGAAGAGTCTGTAATAGAAAAGATTATATCAATAAAAGATTGTTTTGAAGCCATACTTGTGTATCTGCTCATTTATCTTTACTTATGCAGTTTCTATATTTTCACTCTGTTATCTGAATTTATATGAATGAATGTTTAATTGATGTGCGAAAGTAGTAGATCAGCTTAATTAATTGATGTTATGAATGTTTCAAGCCCTTCGTGAAGGTTTATATCTTGTTCATGCAAGTTACTGCAATTATCTGTATTTTAAAGGTTAGGGTTCGCGAAGACTAGAATAAGCCCTAAAAATCACATAAGCCCATCACACTGACCTCTGGATGCAGAAACCTGGTTTTATCATTCCCCAATATTGCTTCGGGTGAGACTGTAGCTTTCACGATACGAGTAGTTGTTGAAAGGGCCAACAATTTAGGGTTTTGTTGGTTAGTGCAACTCACTTTGAACCTGGGTCAGGACCCTTCAAGCCAACAAATGGTTTTGTTGCTGGGACTGAGATCTATTTGAGGGATGTGTGATAAGTGGTTCCTTACTAAGAAAGAGATCAAAAAGTGGATAGATTGAAAACTCCATGTGTTTGCAGACCAGGAAAACAGGAATTCACGCCTGTCAAAGGAAGAATCGTTGAATAGATATCTATTCACAGACGAAAACGAGATATTATTCTCCTCTTTTCCGTGCGAATTAAACGAGTGGTTGTCTAAATTGGCAGACAGTCAGGGTACATGGAAGCTTGATGACCCTATTGTGTGGACCCCAGAACTGGTGAAGCGCTTGGAGGCTTCAAAAAAAAAAAAAAAAAACAACGTGAGTTGTCATCTATTGGATCGATAGTATTATGAGAGGATTCATTACTGAGTTTACGATCGATACATCCACTAGTTATAGTGAAGAAGAGCACAAGTTTATCAAGGGGCCAAAAGGTAAGTACCTGCAATCTTTGAAGACATGGATTAAAATGTTATTGTGTGAAAAGTGGTTTATGCCTTTAAATTGATGTTTGGGACTACATGAAGTGGAAGAGGGTTCAAAAGGAACCTAGATTCGGGTGTCGAATATAGTTCGTTGTTGGGATTGTTTGATAGTGATGATGAAAGCAATATTCTGAAGACATTGTGAGGTACGATGTAGACTATGAACCAGGGTATCGTAGGGATACCACATCCATCCACTCCACCTCCACCCACAACTCCACCTCACACACCTACACCACTGCTTCCACCTCCACCTCCATCATTCAACATGGCAAACGCGATGAATATGCATGTGTTTAAGGGTTTGAGGACTGAAGACCCTGAGAAATTTTGGTTTGTAGAAGATGTTGTATGGAAGGCACAACAAATTACAAATGACTACATGAAGAAATCGTCACTGGTTACAACGCTACAAGATAGAGTGCTCAGTTGGTATACCAAGTTTTGTTTGGGTAAACCTAATGCAACTATGCTAGAAACACAACAAGCATTGAACAATGAGTTTAAGAAACCTAAATTGCAAGCCCAATTAGTGATAGAGTTTAAAGAGATCGAGAAGAGGGTAAATGAGTCCGCATGGGACTTTGATCAAAGAATTAAGTGTCTGATTTAGGAGGCTAACATGGGTATCACACACCATCAACACAAAGACTGGTACATTTCTTTGCTATTGCCTCATCTAAGATTGTCAATGTCGTAACAGAAAATAGGAACACAAGCTGAAGCTTTGGAGATTGCCATGAGATTGGAGGCTTCACCTGTGTAGGATAGAAATCTGTGGTAACAACAGATTCAGTCACAATTGGCCAGCCTACATATGGATTTACAAAGCCTCAATAAGGGAAAAGAAGTCCAGCTGGAGGTGCACACAAAGGTTTGGTGTCTGAAATACAAAGGCCATGGTCATGATAAGGACCACTGCCCAGTATATAATAATTATCTTATAGGGGGAAACCCTGTCCCCCTAAAGCTAGAAAACATTGTTGGGATGATTACAAGAGTAGCATTATGGTGCGCTATTTTTCAAATTTTTGGGAAGCACACGACGAATAATTGTCATCTTGTGCAAAATTTTGTATAGACCCCACAACAACTTTTCTGCACTTTCTGCAAACTGGTAGGTCATGATGAGTGCAACTGCTGAAGTTATGAACTAATGATGGAAAGGACCCCTACATATAGAATGCAGGCATAAAATCAGCCTCAAGATCAAGGCGTGGGTGCAGTTCGTAGAGGATTCCAAGGATGAGGAAGAGGCTGAGGAGGAGGAGCTGGAAGGGGTCATGGACAAATTATTTGTTACAACAATGGGGAGGCAGGTCATTTTACACATGACTATCAGAATATGACACACCCCTCCTGTCAGTATTGTAGGTAGTTTGACCATGTCATAAAATATTGCCCAAATATTATAGCAAATATGAACGAAAAGAAGACTTAGATCCAACCACCGATGCAAAATATCCAAATGATTGGAGAAGAGCCTTGCGAAGATGATCCTAATATCAATATTGTGATGCAAAGTAGTATAGCTACTGGAGAAGATAAAGGGAAGCAATTAGAAGCTGATGGATGGGTGAGTAAGGCTACTGAAAAGGAAGTTGGGTTTGATTTAAGAAAAGCGAAGGAAACCTTTATGGAAGATAAAAAGAGCTTCTCATAAACTTCTACATTAGGAAGGCAGGAGAAGCTCAGAGGGAATGATGTTGCATAGGACATAGACCCTTCGTTATTGACAACATTTTTTAAGACTTGCATGAAGCTTCGAAGGGATAGGAAGGCGTTAGAAGAGCTACAAGAACTAATAGATAACTGTAATAGTAAAAATAAACCTCTACTGGAATAGAGCGTAGTACGTAAAGTGGGCAAAAACACAAAGCAAAATGGTCATGAGATGAGACAGATTGCATAGATTGGAGAGTATGAAATGGATCAAGTAATTCTTGATCTGGGATCTAATGCAAACATTTTGCCAAAGCAAACTTGGGAAAGAATGGGGAGACTTATGCTGTAGTGGTCTCATATCCAGCTACACATGGTGAACCAACAAATATCATTCCTATGGGGTAGGGTAATGGTATATATTGAAGGAGAAAGCACTCTAGCTGATTTTGAAGTGATCAAGATAGTCGACTATAACAACCCCTATCCCGTGCTACTTGGAATCGATTGGGCCTTTGACATGGACGCGGTCATAAATCTAAAAAAGTACAGAATGACATTCGAAAGGAAGGATCTCATGGTTAATGTTCCATTGGATCTGACTGAAGGTGCATGATATACTGAAGCGGCCTGTGATTATGAAGGAGATAATCATATTGATCAGATCTATAAGATCACTACACATGATGAGGAATGGATCAACCCCACCGTGGATGGATGAGTCATCTGGGATAGGGATAGTTCCTCCACTTCAAATTCTGATGATGAGCTTGAGCATTGGTAGAACCGATTACATGAAGTATCATCACTACTCTGTAATAGGCTTATAAAGTCACTCCGATGCATATCCACTTAGGTATGAAATTTACCTTATTATAGTGGTTTAGAAGATGTTAATTTGATTTTGGATAAGTTTGAAAGGGATGTATCATAAGAACATTGGTTCCAAGCTCTAGATATTGCATTGTGAGCTATGCCTACCTGTTGGTGGGGTACGCACAAGGAAATCTTCGCCGATTGGAAGGAGTACCAGAGAATGATGAAGTTGAGGTTTGAGTACGCCAATACCCACATGGTGGAGAAATATACAGGGAAGGATGATCCACACGAGAATTTTTCGTGATGGAGAAGAACCATAGCGGGAGTGGGTTCACATCTTTTGTCATACTTTGGACACCATCCCAATGAACTAGTATTTGGAAACTGAGCTGTGGCACGGGACCACAGAATGGGATATCCTGAAGGAGAGATTTATGTTAACTTTTAGCTTTGAAGATGGGTTTGAGTGTATAGATGAGGCATCGCAAGAAATCAAAGTTGCGATATTCAAACTACCTGAAGAGCCAATTGAGTGGGTACAACCAGATTGGAATACGCAGATGTGCCATGCACTTGAATGCTATAATGTGACCAGAGAGGTGGGCAAAGAAGATCCCAGAAACATAAATATTCCTGAGTCTAAAGGACAACGCGAAGTTGAGGGGCCTAAGGCAGATATCCCTGATATATCAGAGCCTTTAGAAAACAAGCAAGTGAATATTGGGTCAGAAGCTCAGTCGAAGTTTGTGAATATAGGTGACTATTGGGATGAAGATATAGTTGATAAGGTAGCAGAGTTGTTGCATGAGTATCAAGACTTGTTTCCCACTAATGTCTGTAATATAAAAGGGATAGTAGGGGATTTGGGCATCATGAAGATCAGTTTGAAGCCAGATGCGAAGCCCGTAAAGCAACACCCCTACTGATTAAATCCCAAGTATAAGGAAAAAGTGCGCAAGGAGTTGGATAAGATGTTGGAAGCTAGGATCATTGAACCTGTGGAGGAATCAGACAGGGTGAGTCCCATGTTAGTTCAAGAAAAAAAGCAGCAGGATGAAATCCGGATATGCATAAACTTGAAGCAGTTAAATGACACGTGTGTCCATGATCCATTCTCTACACCATTTATAGATGAGGTACTGGAGAATGTTGGAGGGAAGGAAGCCTACTCGTTCATGGATGTGTTTTCAGGGTACCACTAGATCAAGATCACATCAGAGGATCGAAGTAAGACCACCTTTGCGACTGAGTGGGGTTGTTTTCAATATACTGTAATGCATTTTGGGCTGAAGAATGTGTTTTCAATCTTTTCATGAGTGGTAATTGCAACCTTCAAGGAATTTATCCACAAATTTTTGGAGGTCTACTTTAATTACTAGACAATGTTTAGATTGGTAAAGCGCCATGTTGCTAGTCTGCACCTCATGTTGGATAACTGTCGAAGACATCAGATATCCCTTAACCTAAAAAAGTGCATATTCTGCGTATCTTATGGAATAATTTTGGGTCATGTAGTTTGCAAGTAGGGATTGATGGTAGACACTACGAAGATAACAATCATTATTAATTTGGAGGCCCCGAAGAATGTTAAGAAGTTGCGCACAACATTAGGCCATACTAGATATTATAGAAAGTTCATCAAGGAATATGTGCAAATAACTGCATTAATGGAAATACTGTTGAAAAAGGATGTAAAATTCTCTTGGGATGAGTATTTCCAGAAAATTCTGGATGTTTTGAAGGAGGAAATGGTCATCGTGCCCATTTTGGTTTTCCCTGATTGGAAGGAGTTTCATGTTCATGTAGATGCATCTTGTATTGCGGTAGGTGCGGTGTTGACCGAACCAGGTGACAGAGACATTGACCACCCTATAGCATTTGTGAGTAGAAAGTTGTTGAAGATAGAAAAGAATTACTAGACCACAGAGCATGAAGGGCTAGCTATGGCGTATGTGCTGTAGAAATTTTGGCACTATCTATTGGGAGAACACTTCAAGATGTATACAAACCATGTTGCTCTAAAATAACTGGTCAACAAGCTTGTGTTCGGGGGGAAGATTTGCAGATGGTTGTTTATATTCCACGAATACGATTTTGAGGTAATTGTAAAGCCAGGATGCTGAATTTTTGTCCTAATCACCTCTCATGGATTGGGATAGGTGATGAGCCTACAAGTTTGGAAGATGGGTTGCCTGATTCACAACTCTTCATTGTTCACGTTGCAGATGATCACTTCACAGATATAATTCAATTTTTGTCTATAAGGTACAACCCCGTAAGGATATTCAATGCAGCAGAAGAAAGAACTTGTGGTATGGGTAGTTGTATTTTGTGTGATCACTGGACACTTATACAAAATGGGCTCTAATGAAATATTGCACAAATATGTCCTAGAGTATGAACAACCAATCATTCTTGCAGAAGCACATTGAGGAGTAGAAGGAGGACATTACACAGGGAGAGAGACTGTGCAGAAGATCCTGGACGTAGGAGTTTGGTGGCCTACGGGGCATAAGAACTCTAAGACCTATTATAGGGCGTGTGGTGTTTGTCAAAGGACGAGGAGACCATCACAAAGGGATGAATTTCCACTAAATCCGC
>APFE030977376.1:0-10466 GCA_000404065.3 Pinus taeda | reverse complement strand
GTTCACTACGTAGGTTAGTCGTGGAAAGAATATAACACAACCCAACATCTTAAGTCAAGGGATAAATGGAAGTGAAATTTGTGGTGTTCTTCGATGCAAACAAATTAATAAAAACCAAACTATATGTAAATGCACTTGTTTCGTTCTTTGATGAAAGAAATTTCTACCAGGTCCTAAGGAACTTTTAAGAAAGCAATAAATTTCTCTTCTCTTTTCTTTTCTTGCAACATACTTCACACATGCAAAAACTAAAATGCTTTAACAATGCAAAATTATCCTAATGTAAGGTGTAATGAAGATTTAAGAAACTTAAGATTATTCTAAAGTAAAGAATGAAAGCAAATTGTTTATTGCTTCTAATTAGCCACCTTAGATGTTCAGATAGAACATAAGTTCCTAATGCAAATTTTCGTCCAAACACTAAAAGCAAATCTTAAGACAAACAAAATGCACTCTCACTCGCAAAAAGTAACCAAATCAAAACAAGGCAAAAGAAAGCAAAAACCAAGTTTTTAAGGAGTTTTCTTTTTCTCAAAAGCAAAGAAAAACCACAACTTTTCAAAAGCGCCTCAACTACTATTGAAGACTTTAAGACCGAAAAATAGGCAACAAAACACTTTGCAAGTTATCAACTCAATATGGGTGAAAACTCAACAAAATAGGTGTTTCAAGATGCCCTGAACGACCAAAAAGCACCGAAAAGAGCTTGGTGACAATGATGAAAAGATAAAGAAAGACAAATTTCAAAATCATCAGCCAACAACTTTCAAAAACGGAGAAAAGAAAATGGCCACAAGATGTAGTTTTGACACAAAGCAAGAAGATCACAAAGATAAAGTTTGTCACAAAGATTGAAACCAATCTTTCTGCTCTGGAAGGATAGAATAGCCAAGATTCTCAAAACGAAATCTTGTGTGCTTAAATACAAATGATGACACTTGCAAAAAAATAAAACAAGACCAAAACTTTCCGCATCAGGAGAGAATTCAAAACCGTAAACTTGCTGCAAAACCAAACACTGACAACAAAAATTGATTGCTCAGGAAATACTCAGACTAGTAAACAAATCTTCTGAAACAGAAAGACTTGAAAAAATATTGGAAAATTAGGGTATACACGACTGTGTCAATACAAAGTGGCATGTATATGTGATTCAACCCAAAGAAACCTGCGTATACGCAGGTTCATATAGGAAAACTTGTATATATACGCTACTGTAACCTGACAAAACTGCGTATATAACAACTCACAAGAAAAAACAAGAAGAGGTTTGAAGAAATGGCTCAGACTTGAAGTCTAAGTTCCTACAGGAACAAACAAATCAGTTACAGAAAGAACACCAATGGCTGAGCCCTGATTGGCTTAAATTAACCGAAACTAGGAACAACAACACTGTTTCTCCCAGTGGAGTCGCCAATTTTGTTGAGGGAAAAAGTCCCTAGGGTTTTGGGTGAACACCCTAGTAGAGCGGGGGTTATCTACAATAAAAAAACAAGCATTCCACACAACCATGATACTTAAATAAGCAAGCTACGTGAAGAGAGGTGCACCTGGGGATCCTTCATTCAGGTAAATCCAGCCAGGGTTCAAACCCTCTTGGAGTTCCTCTCGATCCTTGAACCTGTAAAACAGCCAAATCAAAGAATAATAACAATATATGGACCAAGTATCATATAGAAATCAACTTCATAACATATTGGAAGATGGTTATTTATACAACTGAAACAATTATTCATATGTAAACCATAACAATAACATCATATTCATAGAGAAGATTGATTTCAGGAACAAGACAAATGTTTCTTTATTGGAGATAACTAAAAAAAATAAAGGAATGATATCACCTGAATCTTCCTCTTGCTAGCTCCAAGCGGAACCATCCTCTGGATCCGTCCAATCCCAAGTCTTCAAAGGGCTCCTTCCATGACTCACACAAAGATATCTCAACTAGTGAAATGACATCATAACTCAAGGAAACAAGGGTTTCCTGTAGTGGGGGAAGTGCTATAAGCACAAGGATCTTCAGACCTGATCAGGGATAATTTCAGCAAAGTAATTCTCTCTCTTCTCTCCTCCCTTAGGCCTTCCCATTGAAGCCTTTTTATACTTCTCCCAAAGTAGTTTTTTAATTGGAAATTTGTTGGGAATAGTTTGGCCACGAGCAGTGATAGGTAATCAATAGGTAAAACCTATGATCTCCGCCTGAAATTAAGGAGATTTATTTTTTTTAAGTGTTTTAAGACATATACCTAGGTTGGGTATACACAGACCCGCGTACACACGCATTTAGCTTAGGGCAATGTCAAGTACAGGGAGTAAAGCACTTTTTTTTAAGTATTGGGACCAAGTTTGGAAGGAGGGGTTGCTCCAGGCCATAAATCCAACATCACAAATATCAAGGGTGATATTTGGAGCTATAACAGGTCCACTTTGGATTACCCACATGAATTGTGTTGGATCGAGACTCACTTTCTTGGGGAGTTCTGGACCAGTTTGTGGAGGATGATGGACACCAAACTGAAAAGAAGCACGACATTTCACCCATAGACCGATAGATAGACATAGGTCTTTAACCGTACCATGGTACACTTATTACGAGGATATTATGGGAAGCATCCCAAGTTCTGGGATGAACATCTCCCCTATATACAACATTCCTATAACCGAGCAGTGCATTCATCGATGCAGCATTCACCATTTGAGACATGATTTGGTTACCTGCCAAAAGACCCTTTTGATATGGTCTTTGGAAGGGAGGATGGCTCTAGTGTACGTAATGATAAGGACAAAGCTCATTAGTTCATTCAGTGAATCCAATTGATTCACCAAGCAGTGCAAGAGTAGTTGGAAAAAGTCAGGCCTGTTATAAGGCTCGACATGATAAACACCAGGTCGACCATCAATTACAAGTGGGCAACTAGGTGTGGATCCACATCATTAAAGACATGATGAAGGGAGAAGGAAATAAGTTATGGCAAATCGGGTATGGACCATTCACCATATTGGAGAAGATTGGGAACAATGCCTTTCATCTTGACTTGCTGATATATATGCAGATGTACTCAGTAGTGAATGTGGAGAACCTGAAGTTGTATGAACCACCTTTGATCATGGACATTGATGAGGTGAGCACAGTTCCTACCATCGATTATTTTGCACGAGAATATCTCGATGAGTTGCCTAAGGACATCATCCTCAATAGAAGAATTAGGACTTCATGGCGAGGAGATGTAGAGTGCATCGAGTTGGTTTCAATGGAATGCATCCTAGCAAGGCCAGAGGGCTGGAGAAAGAGAAAGTGCGGGCACAATTCCCTCACTTGCCAATTGACTAATGAAACAAATTTGGCAGTCCAAAAGCTCCTCAATCGGGAGGATTGATCTAGGTGGATCTTCAGATACAATGGCATGGAAAAACTTAAAAATCAAAGTGATCCAAATGAAGTCAACTCAGGACCATAGAAGAGATCCAATCTTCCTGATTCCAATAGCACAAATGGTACTTCAATTTGAGCCAGGATGATGAAGTTATCATAGAAAGAAGGATTCTTTGATCCTTACGAAAATGAGGATTTTCCTTTGAAAATGGGTCTTAAGCATTTAAGGCCAAATCACAATCGGAGGTCGCATAGAGGTGGACTTAAGCAAGGAGCAGTGGAACCCCCAATCGTCAATCTCTGATAAGATAGGATCGGCGAATCCGAGGCAACTAGATCAGAGGTCTTACATATATGTATATCGGTAGTGGTAGGGTGCGATCGACGATTAATCGGATTGATGAAACCATTATTGAACACCCGGGGTAATATATGTGTGGGATGCCGATGCTGATATCAGAAATTGACAATCGACAGTCGGTCATTCCTGATAACCAGGACAGAGACACCACGATATGCCGATTTACGACCCCAGCGCAGACCCGATAGGGAAAATAAGCTCGATTTAATTATTTTGAGGTCCCGGTATATGGTGTTTTTGGAAGATTTGCAGTGTTTTTTGGGATTTTGAAGCTTTATCGTTTCAACGATAAAATACCATCTTTGAGAGGCGGTTGCACCCATCGATTCTTCCAATCTACCACCCTTTATTAAGAGCGAGAAAAGCCCCGATTGGGATGGGATTCTGTCCAAACAACCCATTATAAAACACAGTCGAGGAAAGAGCACAAGAGAGGCATTGTTTTGGTGGTAGCACGTTGTTTCACGTGAGGCCGAGAGCATCTATTGGTCTATTTTGAACAGTTTAGATACTCCGGCCCCTTTCATTGCTGCAGGATGCTTTGGTGCTACTTACCTTTCCATCTCAGGTATCCATTTCACATGCCATCTTACAGATTGGAGGTATAAGCCTCTTGTGGACAGTTGGTGATTGTAAATTCTCTTTTCTTTCATGCCATTTAATAAGAAAGGCCTCCCATTGTTGAGCTAGGTCCGGAGACGTAGTCTGAATTGGACGAACTTTGTTATCAAGTCTTGATGTCTTCTTTTTGTGCCTTTTATGTGTTTACTTCTTCTTATCTTATGTGCACATTTTTGTGGTAAGCTTCAATTTTACATGTAATTCTTTTCTATACATCTATAAGCGAAAACATCCTAGATTACAAGTAGAGGCGCACATCCAGAGATTAGCAGCAAGGGTGTGTCAGGCCCGAGAAGAAATGGCTAAGGTTGAGCTGGAGCTAAACCTTCAGATAACAGAGTTGCAGTTGAAGGTGTAGCCTTCAACTCCTCCAGAGGTAAGGGAATAGCATGCCAGCGCCATTACATTGGGGCTGGAGGAGACTAGCAGTGCAGTAAGTGACTGCACCAGAATGTTGGAAGAATTATTTGAGGTCCTCAAAAATATGCAGGAGGACCCGAACATATAACACTTAAAAGCAAAGGTACGTGAGCTACAACAATAGTACGACAACGTCAAAGGGACTGCATAGACAGCGCCCCTCACTCAGAGGCTCGCACAAATGCAATAGGCCGAAGCACTTAAAGAGCAAGTAGACGCAGCGTCACACAAAGAAGTAGTTTTGAAGGAGTGTGTTCAACCTTGGATCCATGAGGCCTTCGTAATCACAACAAAAATTGAAGGCAAGTTCACGCAAATGTAGGGGATGCAAGAACGGATGTAGGGAAGTGGTTCCAAATTGCGGTCTCAAAACAACGCGTATAAGAGATATAGTAGGCAGCCACTCAGTGCGATGCCAACCTTGCAGCAGTCCGAGTAGAGTTGGAAGGTTTTCATGTGAAGATCTCCACATCGATAGAGTGACTCGAGGGTGAGTCACGATGTTTGTGTTGGGGGCCTGTTGGGCGTGGGATCCCCCCAAGGCAAGTTTTGGAGTTTAAAGCCCAAGTTTTGACTAACTCCATAGTAAAGACTCCGCGATTTGTGGGTGCAGAGCGCGAAGTCGTAATAGAGTCATAGGGTTGTCTGCCATTACTTTTGTAAACGTAGTGTTAGTTTGAAAGATCTACCCATGGTCCATGGGTCATGGGATTGTATAAATAGAGCAAGGCTCTAAGTGTAAAGAGAGGAGAAAAATAATCATCTAATAAAGCGATGAAGTAGTGAGTCGAAGTGTAGAATTGTGTCTTTCGGTCGTAGAGTAGGAGAAGGCTCTACAACTGAGTGTGTAGAGGCCTAGTATTCTGCAGTTGAGTGCACGGACCCCTGCAACTAAGTGCGCAGGGAAGGTCGAGTTTGTAACCGTTGGAAGCATTAATAAAGAGAAATTTTACCATATTTTTTTGTATCTTTTCTTGTTTTATGCATTAAAGTCTATTGGGTATGAATTGCAAGTTTACTGTTTATTTACTGTGTGACCTTATATGAATGTGCTGAATAAGTAAATATAATATAAGGTATATGTTTATGCGAAGATAACTAACTGTTCAAAGAAGATAAGTAAGATCCACAATGTGACTAGGGGAAACAGTGTAGATCAATGCTCCTGTAGTGCGCAAGCCCTACAGCCCCTTCTTAGGGTTGCGTGAAGGCGAATATAATAGAGTGCGAAGGCCTCGGAGGCTAGGGAAGTGCACAAAGTATCCTGTGCGGAAATATTCCTAGTTCGACTAAATCAACCCCTCAGACATCTCAAGGGTGTGGAAACCTGGTTCCAGCAACCCCCCATACTACTTCAGGAGAGACCTCAGTCCATGCTCCACAGACAGTTTCCAAAAGGGCCAGTAGTACAGGGATTTGTTTGGCTAATTAACTTCGAAATTGGGTCAATCCCCAAGAAGACAACAAACTATTTTGTATTGTTTATGAAATATATTTTGTAAAATTTTAATCAAAGTTTATAAAAAAGTATGGGTAAATATCTATGTGTTGGTATTTAATTGTTGGATGCATCCCTATGTCTTATGATTTCATTCACAATAGGTAGTTGGGTCAAAACATTCAAACAACCTTCATATCTTATTTTACGGAGTGTGGATGTACTAAGGAAGCTTTCACTCTGCTTCTTCCACACCTATACACTCTAATATAATAATATAAACACGAGTGTCTGAATGGATATCATTAAATGGATTGTGAATTGAAGGGCATTGGAGGCCCAATCAAAGTGAACTACTAACTCTGACGCTAAATCCTCCCATAACTCAAAACTACAATCAAGTTATGTGAAAATACAATGTTTGATTTTAAATCTTGATATATGAATGGTAAAAGCAAGTCAAATAAAAAATTGCGATTTCAAATAAATTTCATACATTCAAAACTTATATGGAAAGTGGAGTTCAAATGTCAGAGTATATCCATGGAATGAGAATGTATTATTATAAAGCATGTCAAGATGGGTTCAAACGTCAAAAATATCCATTCACGAATAAAAAAAATCAAAGGCAACATTGATCGTCCACACAAAAATGTTGGAAATAATTACGCCTCGACACCGCCTCACTGAACACTATAGAAATATATTTTTCATGGGTCGCAAAGCATGATTGAAGAAGATTAAGAAAATGAATCTAAAAGAAAAGGAAAATATCATTTCCATGTTTAGAGAAGTTCAGGTTGAAACTGAGGAACTCAGAAGTCTAGCCGAAGACAAAAAATAAATTGAAGGTGATTGGTGTAGCTTTGATCTACTACCACCACCTATATTTATTGGTAAATATTTTGATTTGTGGGTTATTAGAATGCTAAATTTTATTCGAGCTAAAGACTTAATTGAACATTGGTCTAATAACCCATATGATGAAGTATGTGATGATTTAGCATTAAATTTTATAAAACAAGGCTTCGATGAGAAGTTTTTGTTCAAGGTAGCCGAAGCTACAAATTCCAATGAAGCATGGAAGATCCTAGAAGCCGAATTTGGTGCAAGGGGGAATAATCCAGTCGAAGACAATAGTGTTGTTCAACCTGTTGTAGTAGTGCTTGAAGATGAGAATGAATATGGATCTGTAGCAGTGAATCTACGGAGAGATGAAGAGTTCGGTGAATCTCACTTGAAAGTGGATGACAATGTTGATGTTTTGTTATCAGAAAACATTGATTTTGGCATAGATAATGTTGCTAATGGAGAAGAATCTAGTTTAGTGGATCCAACAATTGAAATTTCTGATGCTAAATTTGATGAATAACAATTAACTAGTGATGAGTCGTTGCAGATGATGCAACATAAATATCTTATTGAATGTTATTTAGTGAGAGTAACCCACTTGTGTCTAAAAACCAAGTGGAAGAAAACCTATTTGTAGAAGAAAAGGTGGAGACTCAAGATTACGAGACATCCAGAATGTTAAAGAAGCAAGAAGAGGAAAAAGCTCTTAGTCTAGAGCATAATGAACAGAACCAATATGGTTCTCAAAATGTTTTTTCATATAAACTTAAAAATGATTTTATGTGTGCAGATGCTAGAAGCAATCAAGATGAAGCAACAAAACATGAAGAAGAATTAAATTTACTTGAAGCATGGCTTGAAAAACCATGTATTGATGATGCCTGAATAGAAATTACAACTATGAATATTGAAGACAATATGGATGATATTGAAAATGAAAATGAAATTTTCATGTATTAGAGCCCTGAAGAGATTAAGTTCTATTATGAACTTATGTTGCAACAAATTGATAATCCTAAGATAGATGATGAAGAACAAAGTATAGAATATGACATGTGGCAACAGTCCACATACGAACATATTTTTGAAGAGGTAAAGGACATCCGACAACCTGAAATGATTTTCTATGTTTTGGAAGATTTGCAACAACAAATGAAGAAACTGAAATTTGAAGCCTACAACAAAAAGGAAAATATGAAGTAGTTCAGAGGATACAAGATATGGACGAAAAGGAAAAATAAATCTAGTAAAAGATTCGATGTCAAAGTTTTGAATCATTGTAAGCCTAGCTGAAACTTAGACTAGCACACATGTTTAAGTTTTGTTAAGTCATGGTTAAGTTGTTAGTCGTAATTAAGGGGGAGTGTTGGAAATAATTACACCTAGACATCGCCTCACCAAACACCGCCTCCCCATCACTACCATGACCTGCTGAGGTTTGAAAGGGCACCACCGCCATGACCGTTCAACTCCTAATGAGCATCACCACCATAACCCTAATGTAAATGAGTGATAGGAGCAAGACACAAAGTCATGTTGAGATTTTCTGTTTTATTAAATTGGGCAAAAATCTCATGTAGGTGACAACAATAGGATTTGTTGCTATATTAGCTCCATTTTTTGTTGAGGAGGAGTTATTGCATCCTATATTTGTTGTGAAATAATTTATGATTCAGTTTTATACTCCTAGCTATAAAAATGTAGGCCTGTACATGATATTGTGATAGTAGAGAGTGTGTGAGGAAATAAATTGTTGTAATCTCCTGTTGAATAATAAGATTGTCGATTCCTCTGTTTTGGTGGATGTAGCCCATATTGGTTGGGTGAACCACGTTAAATCCTTGTGTTATCTTTGTATGATTTTTGTGGTGTGTATGCCTTTTACATTTGCGCATTGTTTGCTCCAACAATTGGTATCAGAGCATGTTGTGGAGCTGGTACGTGTGAGATAGCTGTGGAAGGTGGAGTTTTGGCATTGTCACGGTTTCGGTTGAAATAGTCGCACCAATTTTAATAGAGGAAGTGTTGGCGCGATTTATTTTGGAACAGGCGCGCTAATTGGCACGGTTTCGAGTGTAATACTCGCGCAAGTGCGCCAGGATCCCGATTGGCGTGGAATTGACGGGTTTAAGAATGCCAATTTTGTGCCTTGCTGATCCAGGTGGATGTTGGTGGCCACCCACCTATCCCATTTGGACCCCCACAATTGTCTCTTTCAGCTTTTTTAGTTTCCTAAATTGTAGCACAGTTTACTATTTTTAGTAGTTTTTCGGGTCCTGAACTTTCGGAGCCATTTTGAGGCCCTAAACGACGTTTTTTGAAAAAAATGGGGGCGACATGGGTGCATGGACTGATGTTGCCCTTCCCAAAGTGGTAGTTCTCATATAGATCTTTCTAACAAGCTATCATATGCATCAAATGGAGATCGTATGCCAAAGTTACGACCCCGGGAAATTGATGTACCAATTTACCCAAAACGGGGCCCACAATTTGGCATTTCATCTTCTAGGGGTAGGTTTTGGAATGTGAAGGGTTTTCCATTATTTCTCAACAATAAATGGGCCTTCGAGCCTCATTGTAACACAGTTCGGAACATTTTAGAGGCATGTAGTCGCCACATCTCTTCTCAGAGATAAGCTACCATTGCCCTAGCTGGTTTATTTCCGTTTCTGGTTGTAAGCATATTTCGGTATTTTTCATTAATGAAATGAAGCATTGTTTCCGCTGCATCTTTGTCTATATGGTTATCTCTGTATTTTGTTGCGTTCCTGTTTAAATCCAGATCAGTGGTATCAGAGCAGTCTGCTTTTTCTCTGTTTTTCTTTGCATGTCCCCAACGAGGTCGGGATATAAGGAGTTAGGGCTTGAACGGGTCGAACCTTTGCAAGACTAGCCTCGCAAATCCCGACGGCCTCCCATGGCGGATGAGAAGAAAGATGAGGGGGCAAGAGATCCTATCAAAATCTTGCTCGAAGAAGTGCTCGAGCGACAAAGGAACGCGATGATGGATAACTTTGCACAGATCCTTCAGCGGCTACCCAGAGGCAACGCATCGGCTTCCAACAACTACTCTGGAAACGCCACACCGTTTAAGGTACAATTGAATTTTGAAATCCCCATCTTTGAGGGTAAAATAGACGCAGATGCAGTAGATAAATAGTTAAATCTAGTAGAGGGTTATTTTTCTGTTCATGAATTTTCAAGTTGGGAAAAGATTGTTTTCGCTCTTCTCAAAGTATCCCCCCACGTCAAGGATTAGTGGGAAACATACTGCAAGCAGAAGGATGAAAGCACAGGCTCACTATTTTCAACCACACCCACTTGGGATTCATTCTGAGATGCCATCAAGGAGCAGTACTACCCTGTCAAAAGCTATGAGGATAAATACATCAAATGGA